>ONZH01015551.1:0-30984 GCA_900303285.1 Rhinella marina | reverse complement strand
CCCTGTATCTATCTACTTGTTTGACTATCTATCTATCTATCGATCTATCTATCTATCTAGCTATCTCTTTTCCCTCTCTATCTATTGAGCTCCTTTCTCTTGGATGTCTGAAGACGCACTGACAAAATGTCGGCGCGATCAGGCACTTCCTGGTCTGTGTGGGTGACGTCACACATCTTTTTTTTCACAGAAAACCAGGATACAACCAAGTCATTTGCTGCCTGTCACGTGTATGGCTTCATCCCAAAAATCTCTGTGCGACATTTGTCTGGGTCGCAGTCTAAATAGCTACCGTCAGTAGGGTGTCAGTTAGCTCTACGATAGTTTCTGCACGTCACGTTCCCAAAAATGCAAAAAAATATAGAAACAAAATTAGTTTTTTGTTGTTTTAGCTGAGTGATACGAATCCATTTCACACAGCTGCGTGTAACCTTTCTGTGTGACACAGTTCAGCATACTCACTCCAAACCGTATATACTGTCCAGGTGACACTTTCTGTACGTCACAAAATACAACCAAGTCACCTGCTACCTGTCACATATATAGCTTGATCCTAAAAATCTCTGTGCGACATTTGTCTGGGTCGCAGCAGTCTAAATAGCCACCGTCATTAGGGTGTCAGTCAGCTGTACGATAGTTTCTGCACGTCATGTTCCCAAAAAAACAAAACTAAAAGAAAAAAATATAAAAAAAAAAAAATAGAAAAAAAATAATTTTTTTTGTTGTTTTAGCTGAGTGATACAAATACATTTCACACAGCTGCGTGTAACCTTTCTGTGTGACACAGTTCAGCATACTCGCTCCAAACCGTATATACTGTCCAGGTGACACTTTCTGTACGTCACAAAATACAACCAAGTCACTTGCTACCTGTCAAGTATATATAGCTTGATCCTAAAAATCTCTGTGCGACATTTGTCTGGGTCGCAGTAGTCTAAATAGCCACCGTCATTAGGGTGTCAGTCAGCTGTACGATAGTTTCTGCACGTCACGTTCCCAAAAAAACAAAACTAAAAGAAAAAATATTAAAAAAAAAATATATAAAAAAAATTAATTTTTTTGTTGTTTTAGCTGAGTGATACAAATCCATTTCACACAGCTGCGTGTAACCTTTCTGTGTGACACAGTTCAGCATACTCGCTCCAAACTGTATATTCTGTCCAGGTGACACTTTCTGTACGTCACAAAATACAACCAAGTCACTTGCTACCTGTCACGTATATATAGCTTGATCCTAAAAATCTCTGTGCGACATTTGTCTGGGTTGCAGCAGTCTAAATAGCCACCGTCATTAGGGTGTCAGTCAGCTGTACGATAGTTTCTGCACGTCACGTTCCCAAAAAAACAAAACAAAAAAATATTTAAAAAAATATAGAAAAAAAATTATTTTTTCTTGTTGTTTTAGCTGAGTGATACAAATCCATTTCACACAGCTGCGTGTAACCTTTCTGTGTGTCACAGTTCAGCATACTCACTCCAAACCGTATATACTGTCCAGGTGACACTTTCTGTACGTCACAAAATTAAACCAGACTGAACAAGTTTGTGGGTTTCAGTACACCAGGCCCATTTATTTTATTTTTTTTATAGAATACAATTATATACAGAAAATGTGGAACCCCAGGGCTAAGGTTCGAGGACGAGGACGAGGGCGTGGGCGTGGGCAGTCAATTACTGCAGGGGGCAGAGGCCGTGGTCCTGGGCAGGGTGAGACAGTACCTGCTGATGAGGGAGCTGTGGAACGCCGCAGAGCTACACTCCCTAGCTTCATGTCTCAACTTACAGAGACACGTGGTAGAGGACTGTTGAAACCACAACAGTGCGAACAGCTGATTTCGTGGATTGCGGACAATGCTTCAAGTAATTTGTCCACCAGTCAGTCTTCCACGTAGTCCACCCACGTTACCCAAGGAGCACTCCTATGGCTCCTCCACCTCAACCTCTTTCCCCCCAGTCTGCTCCCCTCCCAGGAAAATTTGGAATGCGATCCAGCATACTCTCAGGAACTGTTTTCTGGACCCTTCCCAGAGTCACAAACCACTTCTCAGGTTGCTGCTGACCTCTTTCCCGATGCCCAAGTCTTCCAACTGTCGCAGTCTGTGGGTGATGATGATGATAATGACAATGTTGAGTTAGTGGAAGAAGTTTGTAAGGAGGTGTCGGACGATGAGGAGACACGGTTCTCAGACAGTGGTGAAGTTGTTGTAAGGGGAGGAATTCCGAGGGGTAGCAGACTGAGGAATCGGAGGATGACGAGGTGACTGACCCGAGCTTGGTTGATATGCCGAGTGAAGACAGTGCTTCTGAGGCGGAGGCGAGTGCTGCACCAGAACAGGTTGGAAGAGGCAGTGGTGTGGCCAGAGGGAGAAGCAGGGACAGAGCTGGTGCATCAGCAGCAACTGTTTCACGTAGTGAAGCTCCCGTGGCGAGGCCTAGATGTTCGCAAGTCTGGAGGTTCTTTAAAGAAAGTGAGGATGACCGACGGACTGTGGTGTGCAACCTGTGCCACACCAGGATCAGCAGGGGTGCCACCACTACTAGCCTAACCACCACCAGTATGCGCAGTCATATGAGTGCTAAACACCCCACTCAATGGAACCAAGGCCGTTCACCACCTCATGCGGGTCACACCACTTCTCCTTCCCCTGTGTCACTCGCTGCCTCTTCTAGTCAACCCACTGCCCAGGACCCCAGCACGAGCGCCTCCCGCCGGAAAACCACACCTTCGCCTCAACGATCCTCCACAGTGTCCACCAACGTGTCCCAGCGCAGCGTTCAGCTGTCTTTACAGCAGACGCTGGAGCGCAAGAGGAAATACAGTTCCACCCACCCACATGCCCAAGCCCTCAACGTCCACATCTCCAAATTGCTTAGCCTGGAGATGCTGCCCTATAGGCTGGTAGAGACCGAGGCTTTTCGCAATCTCATGGCGGTGGCTGCCCCTCGGTATTCCGGCCCCAGCCGCCACTATTTTTCCCGATGTGCCGTCCCAGCCCTACACCAGCACGTGTCGGAGAACATCATCCGTGCCCTGACCAACGCTGTTTCTGAGAAGGTCCACCTAACCATGGACACGTGGACAAGTGCTGCCGGGCAGGGACACTATATCTCACTGACGGCACATTGGGTTAACTTGGTGGAGGCTGGGACCGAGAATGACCCTGGGGCCGCTCATGTATTGCCCACACCGAGGATTGCGGGGCCTACCTCGGTCATGGTCTCTCAGACATACTATGCCTCCTTCGACCCCTCCTCCTCCACCGAATTACCATCCGTGGGCACGGCGCCTTCAGTCGGTAGCTCTAGGCACAGCAGCAGTGCCGTGGGTAAGCGCCAGCAGGCGGTGCTCAAACTGCTGAGCTTAGGTGACAAAAGGCACACCGCCCAAGAGCTGTTACAGGGCATTACGGCGCAGTCTGATCTGTGGCTGGCACCGCTGAACCTCAAGCCAGGCATGGTTGTGTGTGACAACGGGCGTAACCTGGTGGCGGCTCTGCAACTCGGCAGACTGACACATGTGCCATGCCTTGCCCACGTGTTCAATCTAATAGTTCAGCGGTTCCTCAAGACATACCCCAATCTGTCTGATTTGCTCACCAAGGTGCGCCGCATCTGTGCGCATTTCCGCAAGTCGAACACAGATGCTGCCACTCTCAGGTCAGCGCAGCGCCGCCTACAACTACCTGCTCACCGACTGTTGTGCGACGTGCCCACGAGATGGAATTCCACATTAAACATGTTATCCAGAGTTTACCAGCAGCGCAGAGCGATTGTAGACTGCCAGATGTCAACTTCCACCAGAACTGGTAGTCAGGTCTCTCAGATTCCTCAAGTCTACAATGAGGAGTGGACGTGGATGTCTGATATCTGCCAGGTGTTGAGCAACTTTGAGGAGTCAACACAGATGGTCAGCGGCGATGCCGCCATTATCAGCCTCACCATCCCGCTGCTTTGCCTGTTGAAAAACTCACTGCTCAGCATCAAGTCGGATGCTTTGCGCTTGTCACAAGAGACAGTGGAGGAAGATACGTCGCTTGATAGCCAGAGCACCCTCCGTTCTGTTTCTCAGCACGTATCGGAGGAGAGGGATGAGGATGAAGAGGAAGAGGAGGAGAATGTCGGCGAGACAGTAGAGGGTACTAGTGCTCAGTCCTTAACTCTTGAGCGTGTATGGGCTGAAGAGGAGGACTTGGAGGAGGAGGAGGAGGAAATGGAGAGTCAGGCCATTGAGGAGAGGGAATTCTTACGTGTTGGGACTCTGGCGCACATGGCAGACTTCATGTTAGGCTGCCTTTCCCGTGACCCTCGCGTTAGAAGAATTTTTTCAAACACCGATTACTGGGTGTTCACTCTCCTGGACCCACGGTACAAGCAGAACCTTTCCACTCTCATCCCTGCAGAGGAAAGGAGTATGAGAGTGAATAGATATCAACAGGCCCTGGTGCACAAGCTGAAACAATTCTTCCCATCTGACGACGCTAGCGGCACAGGGCATGGTTCTGTGGGCCAAGTAGCGGGGGAGAGGAGGCGAGCAGGCAGCTTGTCCAGCACTGGCAGGGGAACGCTCTCCAAGGCCTTTGCCACTTTTATGTCACCCCAGCAAGACACTGTCACCTGTCCCCAGTCTAGGCAGAGTAGGGGGGAGCTGTACAGAAAAATGGTGAGGGAGTACCTAGCTGACCATACCAACGTCCGTAGCGATCACTCTGCTCCATACAACTACTGGGTTTCAAAGCTGGACACGTGGCCTGAACTGGCGCTGTACGCTTTGGAGGTGCTGGCCTGCCCTGCCGCTAGCGTGCTGTCAGAGCGGGTATTCAGTGCAGCTGCTGGCGTCATCACCGATAAGCGTACACGCCTGTCAACTGACATCGCTGACAGGCTGACGCTTATTAAAATGAACAAAGCCTGGATTTCACCGGAATTCAAATCTCCTCCGGGGGAAAGCAGCTAAAGATTTAAATAACTTATGTATCCGATTCCTCTTCTCTACTCCTCCTCCTACTCCTCCTCCTACTCCTCCTCCTCCTACATATCGTCTTTGCCTAACGCTGACCCAAAAAACGCCATGTTTTAGAGGTCCAACTGGCACTCTTTTAGCACAATTTTTCAGGAGGGCCCCCTACAGGCCCTCTCTCCAAAAAATTTTTCCGGAGGTCCACCTACAGGCCCTCTCTTAAAACAATTTTTCCGGAGGTCCACCTACAGGCCCTCTCTTCAAACAATTTTTCCGGAGGTCCACCTACAGGCCCTCTCTCCAAACAATTTTTCCGGAGTTCCACCTACAGGCCCTCTGTCAAAACAATTTTTCCGGAGGTCCACCTACAGGCCCTCTCTCCAAACAATTTTTCCGGAGTTCCACCTACAGGCCCTCTGTCCAAACAATTTTTCCTGAGGTCCACCTACAGGCCCTCTCTCCAAACAATTTTTCCGGAGGTCCACCTACAGGCCCTCTGTCCAAACAATTTTTCCGGAGGTCCACCTACAGGCCCTCTCTCCAGTTCCAGTTTCCAGTTTTATTTGCGCAAACTGCACACATTTTTATTTTTGGGATAGGTGTGAAAAATAATATTACTTGCAAATCTATATTGCCCAACATTGGATACGGTAGCAAGTAGAAGACCAAACACATGCTGCCCACAGGGTTCCGCAAATTCCTGGTCCAGCCGCAAATTCTTTGTCCACAATGTCAAGGAGGTCGAGGTTCTGTTGATGAGCAACAAGTCCTTCTGTACTGAAATCGCCGACAAAGTCTCCATCTAAGAACCTACAGACCATTGTGGAGAGAGCGGCACAGCTCGCCATCAAAGTGACGAACCCCTAAGCCAGACTGCGCAGAGAAGATAACGAATAAATATCTCTGTGGTTATTTTTGCTAAATAAAAGTTAAATAAACCCCCCAAAAAATTCATCTGTTCCTGTGCCTGATCCACCCAAGTTGAATCTGTCCCATCCTGAGAAATTCCCCCCAAGGAGTCCCCATTGTAACTTGCTTCCCATACAACTACCTCACCCCCCGACACCTGTGTCTCGCCATTGTCCACCACCTCCTCAGACAACACTGGTAAATCCCCACTGTCAGCACACGGAAACAGCAAAAGGTCTTGCGAATTAGGGCAGAGAATGTTCTGGGCTAGCACATCAGGGAAGGGGTGACTATGGGGTTCCAGGGAATACGTGACCACATGCAATATCCATTTAAAAGTCATGCCACACTTGATCTAGCTCATAATTGACAATTGTAC
The DNA here is from genome assembly GCA_900303285.1 of Rhinella marina. NCBI lineage: Eukaryota > Metazoa > Chordata > Amphibia > Anura > Bufonidae > Rhinella > Rhinella marina. Next base: position 24,739 of record ONZH01015551.1, on the reverse strand, counting down.
CGGTTGATGCTAAATTTTTAAGTTGGGGTCCTGCGTCGTCATTCTAACTACATCCAGCTGTTATCACCACCACACACGCTAGCCCAGGGGGCACTCCTCTGGCTCTTCCAGCGAAACCTCCTTCCCCCCAGCCTGCCACCCCACCTACAGGCCCTCTCTCCAAACAATTTACTTATTTGTCCTATCTTTCTCTCTCTCTCTACAAACTATTTTTCCGGATAGCTGCCATATACGGTATTAAACTGAGTAGTATACATAGAAGACATACCACACTTGATCAATCTCATAATTTACGACTGTACCGGTTGATGCTAAATTTTTAAGTTGGGGTCCTTTGTCGTCATTCTAACTACACCCGGCTGTTGTCACCACCACACACGCTAGCCCAGGGGGCACTCCTCTGGCTCTTCCAGCGAAACCTCCTCCCCCCAGCCTGCCCCCCACCTACAGGCCCTCTCTACAAACAATTTACCCGGATAGGGGACGTCTTAGATATTGTACAGATTTTTGTTTGGTTCTTCTTTTATTTCCCTCCTGACCTGTGATAGGCAGAGCATGGACACTTCCCCTTAGCTGAAGTGGGAAAGACACTCCCCTGGCCAGAGCAAGCTCTTTTTCCATTTTCCGTGGTCGAAAAATCCATAAAATATAAGGTCCCAAGATAGGGGACGTATAAGGTATTAAACTGAGAATGATCGATACCTCACCGGTTGATGCAACAGTTTTTCAAAATCCATTCCGGCTGTTGTCACCACCACACACGCTAGCCCAGGGGGCACTCCCCTGGCTCTTCCAGCGAAACCTCCCCCCCCCCACCTACAGGCCCTCTCTCCAAACAATTTACCCGGGTAGGGGGACGTATTAGATATTGTACTGATTTATTTTTTAGATGCTTGGGAAGCAGCTATGCTCACCACTATACATCCAACAGCCACAGCAACTGATAAGAACAGATACTAAACTTGATTTTAGCTGCAGTGCCTGCATGATCAGTGGTGTCACCTGCAGGCGGTGATGGACCTTCGTTGCACCTAGTTGGGTGCTTCCCTAACATGTGATGGGTATTTGCCTCGCCTTTCTTGGTCTGGGTGAGCACAATTGCCATGAGGGTAACCACCAAGCTGTTGCCTGAGAATTTGGGGTAATGGTGGGATTAGGCAGCCTCAGAGGCATCCATGCATGCTGCCCCTCCTGTCCATTTCCGTGGTGTTTCCATCATTTTCTGAGGTTTCCAGGTTTTCACCCAGCCAGACTTCAATGGGGTTTGTTACTGGAAACGAGCACCCGAGCATCGGGAAGAGTTCGACTCGAAAAACGAGCACCCGAGCATTTTAGTGCTCGCTCATCTCTACGTATTAGCTACGCATTAGCGTACGCATTATCGTACGCATTAGCTTACATTCTCAATAAATATGCGTATATTTTGCGTCGCCGTTATTTTAACCAGATTCGTTACGAACTTTCTCAAAATTCGGTTCGGTGAAGAAACAAACTTTTGGGAAAGTTCGTAATGAATCTGGTTCGTTATGGTTCGGTTCGCTCATCCGTAGTCATTTTACTTTTTTAGGGCGTGAGAAAGCTTGGAAGTTTAGAAGCCATTTTTCAAATTTTAAACAAAATTTACAAAACCATTTTTTTTAAGCACCAATTCAGATATAAAGTGATTTTGAGGGGCTTACATAATGGAAACCACCCATAAATGACCTCATTTTAGAAACTACACCCCTCAAATGATTTAAAACTGACGTTACAAACTTTGTTAACCTTTTAGGTGTTCTACAAGAATTAAAGGTAAATGGAGACGAAATTTAATTTTTATGCAGATTTTTCATGTTAATCAATTTTTTCTTGCAACACAGCAAGGGTTAACAGCAAACTAAACCTCAATATACATTACTCTGGTTCTGCAGTTTACAGAAATACCCCATATGTGGTGGTAAACGTCTCTTTGGGTTTGTGGTAGTGGTCAGAAGGAAAGGAGCGCCATACGGATTTTGGAGGCAGATTTTGCTAGAATGATTTTTAGGCACCATTTTGTAATTGAGAGACCCTAACGTACCTCTACAGTGGAAACCCTCAAAATGTGACCCCATTTTGGAAACTACACAATTCAAAGAACATATTAAGCGGGGTACTGACCACTTTGACCACCTAAGCTTTTACGGAATTTGGAAACACTTGGCTGTGAAAATGAAAAGTTTCATTTATTCCAATAAAATGTTGCTTTAGCACCACATTTTTCATTTTCACAAGGGGTAACAGGAGAAAAGCACCCCATAATTTGTTACCATTTTCTCCTGAATACAGCAACACCCCATATATGGTGATAAACTGCTGTGGGGGCAGATGGCAGGACTCAGAACAGAAGGAACGCCATATGAATTTTGCAGGACAGATTTTGATGGATTGGTTTGCAGGAGCCATTGATTTTTATTTTTTTGAGTTATTGTCTTATGTTGGGGCAAATTTTTGGCGGGATGAGGTGATGTTTTTAATGGTACCATTTTGGGGTACATAAGACTTTTTGATGGCTTGGTATTACACTTTTTGTGAGTCAATGTGAAAAAAATAGCTGTTTTAGCATAGTTTTTTTTTTTTTTTTTTACTGCATTCACCCGAAGAGGCATATCATGTGATATTTTTATAGAGCAGGTTGTTACGGATGTGGCGATACCCAATATGTCTAACACTTTTATTTTTGTTAAGTCTTACACAGTAAATTAATTTTTGAACAGAATTAAATCTTGTTTTTGTGCTGCCATTTTCTAACTGTCCTATTTTTTTTATTTTTCTGGTGATTGTCTTAGGTAGGGTCTCATTTTTTGCGGGACGAGATGACGGTTTGATTGGTACCATCTTGGGGTAAATAGACCTTTTTGATCGCCTGCTATTACACTTTTTGTGAAAGTAGGTGACCAATAAATGGCTGTTTTATCATAGTTTTTTTTTTTTTTTACAGCGTTCACCTGAGGGGGAATATAATGTGATATTTTTATAGAGCAGGTTGTTATGGACGCAGCGATACCCACTATGTCTAACATTTTTATTTTTATTAAGTTTTACACATTAGATGCATTTTTGAACAGAATTAAATCTTGTTTTAGTGCTGCCATTTTCAGAGAGTCATATTTTTTTATTTTTCAGGCGATTGTCTTAGGTATGGTCTCATTTTTTGCGGGACGAGATGTCGGTTTAATTGGTACCATTTTGGTGTACATACGCTTTTTTGATCGCGTGGTATTACACTTTTTGTGAGGCAAGAGGGGAAAAATGGCTGTTTTGGCTTAGTTTTTAAAAAATTTTTTTTAGAGAATTCACCTGGAGGGCCATCTCATGTAATATTTTTATAGACCAGGTTTTACGGACACGGCAATACCCAATATGTCTAACATTTTTCTTTTTGGTAAGTTTTACACATTAGATGCATTTTTGAACAAAATAAAATCTTTTTTTGTGTTGCTATGTTTTGAGAGGCATATTTTTTTTTTATTTTTCAGGCAATTGTCTTAGATAGGGTATCAATTTTTGTGGGACGAGATGACGATTTTAATGGTACCATTTTGGGGTGAATACGCCTTTTTGATCGCGTGGTATTATACTTTTTGTTGGGAAAGGTGACCAAAAAATGGCTGTTTTGGGACTGTTTTTTTTTTTTTTTTACTGCATTCACCTGTCTGGGTAGATGATTATTTTTATAGAGCCAGTCAATACGGACGCGGCGATACCTAATATGTATACTTTTCTTTTTTTCCCTTTTTTTTTTACAATTTTTTCCCCTTTTTTGGGGGTGAAAATGGCATTGTTGTTTTTCTACTGGAAACTTTTATTATTATTTTTTTAAATTTTATTTTTTCACTTTTTTAAAACTTTTTTTCACTTTTTTTTTTAACTTTTGGGGGTCTTATCCCCTTTACAATGCATTACAATACTTCTGAATTGTAATGCATTGGCTGGAAGTGTATTACACACAGTAATACACTTCCAGCTTACTGCCTGTGAGATCCAGGGGGCTGTAGATGGCAGCCGGATGCCTAAGGAAGGCATCCGGCTGCCATCTAAACCATAGGGTCCCCGTCACAGCAGCGCGTGGACCCGATGGACACCCCGCGCGCCATCCTGACATGCCGCATACCTTATGTGCTGCGGTCAGCACATTAAGGGTTAATGCACCGGCATCAGTGTTTTCATCTATGCCGGCGCATTCAGCAGGGGTCCAGCAGTACTACGGCGCTGGCCGGCAAGTCCCTTCCCGCAGTGCCGTACATGTACGGCGCTGGTTGGGAAGGGGTTAAAGAATGTAATAAGTAAGTTTTACAAAATGAGACACATTATATTATTGTTTTAAGTTGCTTAATAATGATTTTGTATTATTTACTTATATTTATTTTTTAATATTCAAAAATAATTTTCAGCAATAGCAAAGGTCAGACCCATGCTTGTACATGATAGTTGTTCAATCTCAGAGTATGAAAACCCTCAGTAATGGAAGAACTCCTGTGGCAAAAATTGCTGAAAGGGTTTATGCTGGTTGTGATAGAAAGTCCTCAGAACACAAAATGTATTGTACCATGCTTAGTATGGGGCAGCAAAGTCATGCGCTACTCAGAGTATCCATGCTGTTGCCTAAATGCCATCTACCATTGAAAGTGCCTACAGTAGGCACATGAATATCGAAAGTAGACCATAGAGCAATAGAAAAAGGTGATTTAGTCTGATGAATCCCATTTTCTTTTACATCATGTGATGTAGATGGCTGAGTTTGTGTGTGTGTGTGTATATCTTACCTGGAAAAGAGATGACACCAGGATGCACTATAAGAAGGAGACAAGCCATTAATGGTAGTGTGATGCTCTTGCATTGTTCTGCTGAGAAACCTTAGGTCCTGGTGTTCATGGAGCAGATACTTTGCCATATGCCACTTTCCTAAACATTACTGCAGAACACGTACGCATCTTCATAGTCACAGTGTTCATCAAGAGCAATGACCTCTTTCAGCAGAATAATGCACGCCACCATACTGGAAAAAAAGCTCTGAATTTGATACACCCAGATAAGTCAAGTTTTTTGCCTGTATAGTCATATAGTCATTTTCTATATTCTGCGTTTTTCACGCAGCCCTGGCCCCATAGAAGTGAATGGGGCTGCGTGAAAAACTTTTTGTGAAACGTTTTTCACTGATGGTTGCTATGAGATGTTGTTTGTAAACATTCAGTTTTTTGATCACGCGCGTGAAAAACGCATCAAAACGCATTGCACCCTGTGGAAAAAAGGAACAACTGAACGCAATCGCAGACAAAACTCACTGAACTTGCTTGCAAAATGGTGCGAGTTTCCCTGAACGCACCCTGAACGCATCCGGACTTAATACATGACGCTCGTGTGAAAGGGGCCTAACCCTTTTTTCTGCAAAGTATATATCTCATGTGTCTTCACAGGGTGGCACTTCATCACCAAGTACATATGAAATGCATACAGTACCTGGTTGAAACAGGGGCAGAGTGCGCCATGCTGACAGGCTGTAGGTAGAGGAGATGACCATAGAACCTCTTCTCCTTGTGTAACTCGACATGAGTATAGACTTTTGTGCATGTTATGAATCCCATTAATCACCAAATGCATATGGAGAGCTTTTTTCCCGGAAAAGAAGACAGAACTTAAGCACTTGCTTATCTAATCACTCATTTAAGCATAATTATGAGGCAATGGCCCACATATTTACCAACATCACATCACACAAAAAACACTTATTCCACGCATAGGCAAGTTTAACTTTTACACTAATCCTATCCTGTCTATATCCAACTTTAACATAAACATTTTCACTTTGCTTTACAGAAAGAAAAGAAAAAATAGTATGGCCTTTTTCAGACTGGGGTAATGCAGGTCTATTTTTTTGTCTAATATTGCACATGTAAAACTCAGACCTCCTGCTTTTTATCAGTTATAGCACGCTAACAATGCTCAAGTTATGATGAATCACAGGAGGTTCAGGTGTTTTGTCCTTAATACAGGAGCAATAATTATGCCCGTCTGAATGAGCCCTTGGCCAACGAATGTTAGGATTAGGGATTAATATTTTTTAATAGGATTATAGCATGTTTCAGAGGTTGGAAAATTATATACCTATATAATTTCTACAATATGCATGTAAAAGTTTGCACGTTCCAGTTTTGCATTACATTGTAACCATCTATATTGCTTTTGTTTTGTTTTTTGCTAATGTGTAGGGTGAGAGATAGGAAACATTTTTCTAGTATAGTTTATTTAGAGAACTATAGTAGAAAACTTGCACAGAAATGTCCCTTACCAGAGCTCTCTAAATTAGCATTGCATTCACAATAGCAAGTGTTTACTGCTCATGCATCTCCCGACGGCTGGTTAATTATTCAGCGTGCTCGGGATAAAGCAGAATCCTTAACAGTGCTGGCCACACTGATCATTGAGAAAGAGCAGAGAGCTGAAGATATATATATATATGTATATATATAATATACAGTATATTAATATATTGTACACTAAGTGAGGGAGCAGTGAAGGTAGCAGCCCAGCAGCTCCCAGCTCAGCTCGCCATTACTACATTGACTGTACTAGGAAGACAGATATGCCTTAGCGACGCTCATTTAGACAGAGCTGCCAAGAGACATTTCTGGCTAAGTTTTCAACTATAAATGTACAAGTTCTCTAAATAAACTATATTAGAAAAATGTTCTCTACCTCTGTCCTTACACATTAGCAAAACAAAACAAAACACAAACATGTCAGTTAAACTTTAAGACATTTGTAGTCTCTAGATCTTCTCACACCTTACATTTTTACAATTGGGTAGGGACTTTGCTAGAGTATGCTGTTTAGTTATAAAATTTGGATTTTCATGAAGTGTTTGCATGCGATCACTGTTTCCAATAAAGTTGCATGAAGGTGATTGTGTATATAAATTGTTAGGTTGTATTTTTATATTAAATATGCTGTGCGCTCAGAACAACTTAATTCTGACAGCGCAGTAACTGTTTGCAGTATACAGTTTATGGGGGGAATTTATCATGAGGGGAAAATTTGAAGTCAGTTTTGCTTGAGTCTGCGTCAGAGTACTTCATGCTAAATATTACATGGCCTGTGTTTCAGTATTTTTCAGAGCACAAGATCTAGTTGATGTGCACAATTGTGGTATATATGAGCTTTACGCAACTCAGAAAAATGTTTACAATGTTTTTGTGTTTAACCCCTTCACGCTATTTGACGTGTATACTCATCATGGAGCACTGCTATTTAGTGCTCCATGACGAGTATACACGTCATGGCATTAAACTGTCACCATGTCTGCTGGCATGGTGACAGCACTGAGACCCCAGCTGTTACATACAGCCAGGGGTCTCAGTTAGCTTGCCCGAGACCAATGAGGGCGGTCCCGGGCCAGAGATCGCTCTGATTGGCTAGTCTGTAATCTAACCTGTCAGATGAACACTGTACAAAAATAAAAATAAAAACTGTGCCAGAACAGCCATTTTTGGTTACCTTGTCTAACAAAAAGCATAATATAAAGCGATCAAAAATCATATGTACCCCAAAATAGTATCAATAACACTGTCACCTTATGTCTTAGTTTCCAAAATACAGTCACTTTTTGATTGCATCAAGGGGGCTTCAAATGGGACATGGTGTCTAAAAACCAGTCCAGCAAAATTTGCCCTCCAAAAACCATCTGGCGCACCTTTTCTTCTGTAAAATCAGTTTTGAAAACCTTGAGGGGTGTAGTTTCTAAAATGGGGTCATTTTTGGTGGTTTCTATTATGTAAGCCGCACAAAGTGACTTCAGAACTGAACTGGTCCATAAAAAATGGTTTTGGAAAATTACTTATAAATTTTAAGAATTACTTCTAAAATTCTAAGCCTTCTAACGTCCCCAAAAAATAAAATTACATCTACAAAATGATGGGGACATAAAGTAGACATATGGGAAATGTAAAGTAATAACTATTTTGTGAGGAATCACTATCTGCCTTCTGTAAATTTAGGATTTTTTTATAAATAAAGGTGATTTATATTGACTCAAATTTACCACTGTCATGAAGTACAATATGTAACGAGAAAACAATCTCAGAATGGCTTGGAGAGTTCCAAAGCTATTACCACATAAAGTGACACATGTCAGATTTCCAAAATGTGGCCTGGTCCTTAAGGTGAAAAATAGCTATGTTATGAAGGGGTTAAACCCTTGCTTGAATGTGTTTTAGGTGCAAATGTTTGTTTTTATACATTTTTTTTAAAATAATTTCTGTTTGTCACAAAGTTACCTAAGGGTGAATAGGGCTGTCAACAGTCTGTCATGGCAACTGCAATCATCATATTATCTGACTTCAAATTTATAGGTTTATGGTGTACATTTTTCATGTTGTATAATCCCCATATATATAGGTTGTTACTAAAACTAGATTTGTTTTCTTTCCAGTACTGGTGATTTTCTGAAAATATGTGCATGTAGATATAGGCCCAAGTACTGTAGGCACATGTTCAACTTTTATTTTTGTAGAAGATGCTGTGCCCACTAATATCAACTTTTATGTAATTTTTAATTGATCCAAAAATTCCATGAAGATGGTTGTGTGTATAAAGCTGAGTGGCATTTTCATGATGTGCCAGGTGCCTGCTTTCATAAAATATATAGGTATGGTTAGTGTGTATTTCTTTTATTCTGAAATTTAGATTTTCCTTGTTCTTGTACATGTTAAAATGAAAATTGCCCTGGCTACTAGGTGCAAATTGTCCAAACACTTGGCAGGAAAAAATTATAAACATTTACAGAAAATGAATGTTTTTCTGTTGATGAATTACTTAATAAAGATTTGAAAATTTTATCTCTTGGTGTGGGACAACCTGAAGTTCAAAGCCAATTCTCTGATCACTACACAGAGATTTTGGAACTGCCTTTTATGGAACATTTCCAGCAGCAGGATCAATATGGTATCATGCCTGCTCTTTATAACTATCAACTAGAATCAAAAATTGCCTCTAAATAATCTGCTGTAGAAGTCAAAAGGAGAATCTGCATTCCTGAGCTTTCCGATTCCTATTAGGTTCAAATTCTGTTATCCCATATCCATATTTCACCTGCAGACATCAATCATTTAATTCAAATAAACATAATCCAAAAAAGATACCTTTCCCATTTGCAGTTGCACAGGATGGGCAGTGACACACTCATGTTCCATAGATGCAATGTAGACCGGGAAGATTTTGTTCACCTTATATCGGGTTTCATATAAAAACTCTTATTATGAATTATACCTTGTGAGTGGGTAATTAGGAAAACCAATATGCAGTATATATAGCTCAATGTTTCCTTTTGTTACTTTTCAAAGAATTTAATAATGGGATGAGATTAATTTCTTTTTATAAACTCAATAACTCTTTCTTAAGCATTTATTATGCATTCACTTTTCTCCTTATATAATTATACAGCTTCCTGTTTAATGGTTTTAAGAGTTTGACCTTCCTTAATTGCTAATTATTTTTTATTTAATGGTTTGCCTTCATTTTCCTTCATCCGTATGCTCAACAATTGTTTCCATGTCAAATATTTTGATTAGAGCTTGAAATAAATGGTCCAATTATGATCATAATACTTCATCTTAATGAAACTCCCATCAGCTGCTATTACTGGGATGTGAGGCTATCTTGTTGAATATCATCAAATTGATTGTAGGCTCAAATGAGCTATTTAAGGCCTTTTCCATTGCAACTGTGTTTTATAGATACATTCTCTGCTTTTTGTAAACATAAAGTAGAACAGAAGAAAGATTTATTAATATATTTGTATAATGATTATTTACGCAATATAACAAACATTACATTTTTTTTACAGTGGAAAGTACTTAACATACGATAAAAGATTAAATATATTATTAGGTTAAATGTAAACACAAAAATTGAAAATCACATTTCCTTCTTGTCCTACAGCAGCAGCACCAACAGGGGATTTCTAATCCATCTGAAACACAGGACAGGAGATGTCAATTACTTAATTAATTGCAGAACCGATAAGACTGTCTAACTCAGACCCTCCTATTGTGTTTTTTTTCTGTCCTTCCTGGAAAGACCTTCTCCTATGAGGAGGTCGAGATGTTGGGAAGTATTTTATTTACTTGTTTTAGCTATTTATTTATGTATATATTATGTATTACCTCTATCTAAATTATGACAGGGACCAAATGCTGGCCTGTATTGTATGTCTCTCAGGATCTTGGTCCTGTGGGATGGCTGGTGTTAATGGAGGCATAGTGTGCAGTGCACACAAAAGTTTGAGTGATAAGTAGTCCGTGATATCAGCGCTCGCTGCGCTATCTGTAGGCTTGCCTTGCGGCAGTGTTTCTTTTATTGTGCAGATCCTTTTGTTAAAGTATGTCTATTGGGCACATTGCCTTTATATGGTGCACTCTCTTATCAGGTGCTGCAGGTTCCTCCATAGTTTTTTCTTGTGCTTCAGCCTGTCTGTTTTTTCTCAATGAATGTGCACTTTCAAGGGTTATTCTCTTGTGTTTGAATATATATATGTATATATATTTTGCTCTGACACTCTGGAGGTTTCTGGAGTGAGGTGCTGGTTTCTAGCTGTGCTCCCCACTGGGGATAGAGTGATGCTAATGTCTGTAAAGTGCTGTGGAATATGTCAGCGCTATATAAGTGTGTATAACAGATAAAAAGCCACCAGTGAATAAGCTCAGATGCTGCAGCATATCATAATAGTGACAAGAGAGCTACAAGTCTCATCATGACCAGATTGGAAAGTCAGGTGGTGCTGGATTTGTGTTTCCTAGTTTTCCACCATGAGCAGAGTAATCCTTACTTACTGCTCTGCTCTATTGTAGAAGAATGTCCCAGGGTGCGGAAACAAAAACAAACAAACAAAAAAATGGAAACACATGTCCTGCAGATCATGTAATACCCCCCTGCCAGATGGCAGCAAGTTCTATTTCAGCTCTGACTGCAGAGCTAAGGTTTTTTCTGTGGAGGATCAGTCTCTGTCGAATAGGGATGTGTTACTTTGGATGAAGGACTTTGTGCATGATACATTTAAACAGTTCAAGCAGCCCGCCACTAAGAATAATGAGGCTGCAGCTTCTCAGACAGAAATGAGGCCCACAGCTGCTTCTGGGAGAATGGATTCTCCTCCCAGAGAATCTGACATGTTTGAGGAATACAGAGTTATAGACAAGGTTAACTCTTCAGAATCTGAAGAGAGCGACCAGGAAATTAATTTATTTCCATTACAGAGGATGTCGAGATTGTTCAATCTCTAAAGCCTGAATCTGTAGTTCAAGCGGATGTAGTCGGGGACGACGGTACCCCTAAAAGGACTAGTGCCTTGAGCCCTTAGTTAAACAGCCATGTGTATGACTGACCAGGAGGAAGAAAGGCAATGGGGAGAGCCCCCAAGGTAGATGTTGCCATTTCAAAGCTTTTTCAGGTGCACTCTGGTGCCAAGCGAGGATGGGTCTAACTTCACAGACCCGATGGATAGAAGAATTGATAACACCTTACGCAGGAGCTATCTCTCTGCCTCAGGTCAGTCAAAGGTGGCGCTATCATCCTATACAGTCACTAGGAACCTTAGATCATGGCTTCTCCAAATGGAGGAAGATATAGACAAAAGGGTTCCTAGAGATGATATGCTAATGTCTTTTAAAAAGATTATGCTGGCTTCGATTTTCTCTGTGATATTTCAGTACAGCAGGCGAGATTTGCAGCTCGGTCCATGGCATTATCTACTGTGGGTAGAAGATCCTTGTGGATAAAGCCTTGGGGCGGATGTCCACTCCAAAACACGCTGTGTGCCATGGAATACTGCCCGAATAGACTCTTTGGACCTGAGCTGGACACTCATGGAAGGCTTGTAAGATAAAAGGGGCTGATCGCTTCCTTATGTGGCTAAGAAGAAGTGTTTTTTTCTTCCTTTCGTCCGACTAATAGAGCCTCATATCACAGAAGGTCAGACAGAACATCCAGTTCCACAGGAGGTATATCCAGAGGATCACCTACTCTGTGCAGAAGAGGCCATGGAAGAGGAGCTGCGACCTGCAAACGCAAGCTGGAGTTCTGACGCCAGAGGTATGCCTGTAGGGGTGAGATTGACCTATTTTTATGTAGAATGGCAGAAGGTGGTAAAAGATCTATGGGTTCTAGATGTCATAGAAAATGGCTATTGTATAGAGTTAGATGCCAAACCCCCAGACAGGTATGTCAGAACTCAAAGGTTACCGGGTCAAAAGGAGTGCCTTGTAGAGCAGGCCTTAAAGGAATTCATTCAGATGAATGTGTTAGAACCTGTCCCGGAAAGAGGAACCTTTCAAGGAGTATATTCCAGGGTTTTTCTGGTCCCAAAGCCTCAGATGAGTTAGAGGACCATCATAGATCTAAGATACCTAAACAGATTCATACGCAAGAAGAGGTTTCGGCCCTAAGTCTATGCCTGACTACAATAGACTTCAAGGATGCGTATCTGCACATCCCCATTCACAAAAGCTCCACAAGTTCCTGCGCATTGTGGTTTATTTAGGGGGACAGCTGCACTACCTACAGTTTATGGTCCTCCCATTTGGGATTTCGTCGGCCCCGTTCACATTCACAAAGGTGATAGCGGCGGTAGTCGCAGGCCTCAGGGAAAAGGGGATAACAATAATCCCATACTTGGACGACTGGCTGGTAAAAAGGTCGAGATTCTCAACTTGCATCTCCAGTTGATTCTCAACAGGATTCAGTCCCTAGGCTGGATTGTCAATACGGCAAAATCCAGTTTCAGGCCGGCCCAGCAGAAACAGTTCCTAGGGTTCATTCTGGACACGAAGGCAATAACTGTTTCTCTCCCAATGGAGAGAATGAATGTTCTGCGCCGGAATGTACAACTGTTGAGACAGACCAGGCCTGTTTCCCTTCGTCAGATGATGAAGACACTCTGTCTCATGACAGCGGCCAGCCAGGCCATTCCTTGGGCAAATTGGCACATGAGGCAATTACAGTGGGAGATATTGCAGAAGTGGGATCGAGACAGCAGTTCTCTAGATCACATGATGATAGTCTCAAAAGAGACAAAAGACTCCCTGAGGTGGTGGATAGCTTTAAACAATGGCAAAACGTTTGCCCTCCCAGTATGGACCGAGATAACGACTGACGCTTTGGCTACAGGTTGGGGTGCTCACATGAAGGGGCAGAGGGTGAAAGGAACCTGGACCCCAGTGGAGAGAATTTTGCCGTTGAATCTGAGAGATGAGAGCGGTCTATAATGCTCTAACACATTTCCACCCCATGGTCCAGGATCAAACCATACAAATAAAATTGGACAACATGACCACCATTGCGTTCCTGAATCACCAGGGAGGTACCAGATCCTTATCCCTCCTCATAGAGGCAGAGCGGATCTTCAGATGGGCGGAGACCAATATTTGACGGCTGTTGGCTGTGCATATCAAGGGGAGGAACAATTTGGTCGCTGACAGACTAAGCCACGACTTACCCCTCCCGGGGGAGTGGTCTTTACACCTCAAGGTATTTGCGCAACTCACCAAGCATTGGGGTCATCCCCCGATAGACTTAATGTCTACTCGGGACAATGCAAAAGTACCACGGTTTTGCTCCCTATTCAGGGGGGACAACCCCTGGGCGCTGGATGCCCTCTCATTCCCTTGGGACTTCACACTGGCGTACATCTTTCCGCCCATCCCTATGATCCCAAAGGTCTTGCAGAAAATCAAACGGGACCAAGTCTCCACCATACTAATCTGCCCATACTGGCCCAAGAGGCCATGGTTTTTCCTACTCATGGTGATGAGCAGGAACACCTTCTGGAGACTCCCACAGATCCCACATCTGGTGACTCAGGGCGACAGATGTTGTCCACATTTACGCCAGCTACAACTGACAGCCTGGATGATGACTGCGCCATTTTAACTAGACAGGGCTTGTCTGATGCAGTGGTAAAGACCCTGCTAAAATCCAGAGCACATACAACATATAAGGTGCACCTAAGAATCAATGGGTGTTTGTTTTTTGGTGCAGGAAAAATGGAGTAGTATCTCAGTCTCCTACAACCCAGGATATTCTAAATTTCCTGCAGCAAGGCATGGATAAAGGTTTAACACCTGGCACGATTAAGGTCCATATATCTGCCTTATCAGCGGCATTAGGGAAAAGATGGTCCCAGGAACCTTTAATACAGAGGTTTATCAAGGCTGTGAGAAGAATTAGACCACAGGTCATCGATCCAATCCCAAATGTGACCTTTGCGCCTTTGTGTGGTTCTGGACCGACTATGCTACGCTCCCTTTGAACCTTTTCAGGAGACAGATTTGAAGTTTTTGTCCATCAAGGTCTGTTTTCTAGTGGCAATCACTTCAGCCAAGCGAGTGAGTGTGTTATAGGCCCTGGAATGTACCGAGCCTTACACAATCTTTCTACCATCATTTCAACCAAAGATTCCGAGATCCGTCTTCAGAGGAAGAGTACAGACTTCACTCTCTGGATGTGGGCAGAGCATTAAAGATATATGTTCAAAGAACAAGAGAGTTTACTTTAGGAAAACAGACCACCTGTTTGTATCACATTCGGGGAAAAAGAAAGCGGAAGAGCTTACAAAGGCCTCAATATCCAGATGGATAAGAGAGGCTATTACTATCTGCTGTGAACAGAACGGCATGGAGGTACCCAAGCCGTTAAGGGCTCATTTGACTCGTGCTATGGCCACATCATGGGCAGAGAAGAGATCTGTCACCATAAACCAGATCTGTAAAACGGCGTCATGGAGTTCGTCCAATATGTTTGTGAAGCACTACAGACTGGATATGCGACAAGCGGGTGAAACGGCTTTTGGCAGAGCGGTAATAGAGTCCGCAGTGTAATGGAGGATTACCTACCTGTAGGATTAATTGTTAAATCCCCGTTGATGCTGCTGCTGTAGGACGACAAGGAAAGTGTAATTTTTCTTACCGTAAATTCTCTTTCCTTTAGTCCAAAGCAGCAGCACATATTTACCCACCCAATATAATGATTGTTGAAACAGACCTTGAATGGTTTTTTTGTATGTGACTGGAAGTTCAGTTAGAATTACACAATAGGAGGGTCTGAGTTAGACAGTCTTATAGGTTCTGCATTTAATTAATTAATTGACATCTCCTGTCCTGTGTTTCAGGAGGATTAGAAATCCCCCATTGGTGCTGCTGTTTTGGACTAAAGGAAAGAGAATTTACGGTAAGAAAAATTACACTTTTCTTTAATACAACTGTTGATAAATTTTACATGGATGGTTTAATAAGGTAATGAAAATTGTAGGTTGTGAAATCTTCAAAAATAAAAACAGTACTTGTAGGGACCCTTCACATGTGTTTGGCCTAAAGATGAACAAACCAGTCAAAATTTGTTTCTGGTCTGCGTTTAAGGCATAATGGTTGAACACTTGTGCAAAACAAGAAACTGTTTCTTCTGACAACATTTTTGTGTGTATTAACAGAGGCAGGGATCTGCCCCATTGAGGTATAATTTTTAGATCCTTGTTTTCAAAAAGACACCGTTTCCCATATCACTGGAGGTTTTTTCATTTTTGTGTTTTCATTTTTCTCCCCTGTATTGCTGGAGCCATAACTTTTTTATTTTTCTGTTAACATAGCCATATGAGGGATTGTTTTTGTGGAAGAAGTTGTACTTTTTATGCCGCCATTTAATATGGGATACAATGTAGTAGGAACTGGGAAAAAAATCTCAAGCCACAGTTTCATGGGTTTTGTCCCTGTGGCATTCTCTAATCGAAAAAACTAACCTGTTCTCTTGGACACAACTTGTACAGTTACAACAATACCACATATTTGTAGGTTTTTTTGTGTTTTAATACTAAAAAAAAAATAATAAAAACTTTGAAAAAATGTTTTTCTACATCGCCATATTCTGACCCGCATAACTTTTTTTTATAGTTATGTCTACTGAGCTGTGTGGAGCTATGATCTGTAGTGCTTAATGATACCATCTTGGAGTGTGTGTGACTTTTTCACATTTTATTAAATTTTTTTGTGTTGAAAAAATGATGATCGGACATTTTGATACTTTTTTGTTATGTCTTTTACCATATGAGATATATATTTTCATATTTTAATAGTACAGGCATTTACGGATGCGGCGATGCCCATGATGTTTATATGTTTTATTGTTTATGTTTTTTTTTAATTTTACGGAGAGGGAGGTGATTTAAATGTTTACATATTTTATTTTATTTTTTTATATTTTTTTAAACTTTACTTAGCATTTTATAGCCCCTCTAGAAGGCTACAAAATACAGGACTCAGATTGGTGACAACTTATACTGTATTCCTATTTAATGACAGTATAAGTTTATTTTGCAGATATCCTACATTAGTCTGCCACCTGCTGACCAACATAAGAACTGCAGTTCTAATACACTGGACCTCTTCAGAGACACTCAGTGTATTAGAATGAATAACCGGCACACATGGGGATGCCGGTCTTAACCCGGAAACATGCGCTTCTGAATTTTTTACTATTGAGATGCCATAGTCACACTTGACCACTGCATCTAAAGGCTTAATTGACTGTGATCAACATTATTGCCTGTCATGGACATTCCCTGTGGGCCTCTGCTGTGTGAAACAGCAGAGACCTGCCAGTTATGGCGTCCGTTGCATGCATGCATGTGTCAAACATGTAAAACACTGGGAGCCTAAGGGTTAACCACAGCCTGTACACGAATATGGGAAAGTTTTTAAAAGGTTTCTAATATGAAATAACAGTGGGGGTTGCCACATGGTGCAGTGATTCTTCCTTGATACAAGGTTATGTATCTACAGTATATTGAGACTGTATATCTGTACATCAAAGACTCTCCTTAAAACCTTCTTGTATTCCAGGCTTATATCATTACTTTTTACTGTTTCAGTGACATTGTGGCTAGAGTAACCCCCAAACTGCCAAGGAATTCATCCAAACAAACTGCATATGTATAGCACCAGCCACCAGCACTCTCATTTTCCAGACTGTGGCCTCCATCAGAACCTGGCTAATATATAGAGATATACAGTACTCATGAAATGGGCACCTTTTCAAGGCAGGAAGACAACTCCTTTTATAATGTCGTCACTTGCCCATGTAAGGAATGCAGCATCCCTATACCTATGTGTTTTAAAGCTACAGATGTCTACCGGGTTGTTATTTCCCTCAATCATGGCATCTGGTGATTTATTCATGCACTGCCAATTTTAGAGGGTTATACATCAAGAACCACCATGTTTTTATAATACATATATACTTAACATAAACAGAACATGTATATTGTGCTAACATTATTAAAGGCATAGTGTAGGACATGCTTTACTGGCAGCAGTAATTGACCCTTTGCTCTGAACCTGTAATGGCAAAGGAAAACGTACCAACATAATTCACTTAAAGCAATCCCACCGATATCCAGGGGATCTCCTCAATACTTCATATGTCAAGCTTGTTTCTAAAATTACTGGTGTAACCTTGACTGTATCTGTATCACAGCTAACCTAAGGGCTTGACATGTTGCTCATATATTGCATGTTTTTATCTGTCAACTTACTAAAAGCTGGGAACTGGAAAATAATTTTATCCCCCACTCTGGTGAATCTCAACTCCTTGCAAGAATGCATACATTTACTGCACTGGCACAGTCTATTTCTCATCAAAGGATGAATTAGGGAATTAGAAGGTATGTGGTGGAGGATATCTGAGGTCCTTTATATGATCAAGGAATATAATAGAATAAAATAGTAAAATAAATCTCCCAGTGTTTGCCAAAGAGCAGGTACAGGTGTTGATTAACAATATCTCACACTAAAGGAGCAGTAGACACAATTAAAAACTTACAAAGAAAAAAAGGGGATTTCAGTCAGCACATCCCAGTGCGCAGGTGCACATTGCTATGGCTAAATGCACAAGGAAAGGAAAATACATAAAATGCAACGGTGCACTGCCAACCAGATAAAGCACAAAATGCCATAGTGATATAAGGTATTCTGAAGCTAATGCTATGCTTGTTTAGCAAATTAGAGATTCCTGGCAAATATATTCTGTACAAAAATAACAATTAAAAACTTAGACAGGTGAGGTAACATCTTTGGAAGCTATTATAATAAGGGAATCAGTAAAAGTATGGAAAATACTAAGGGAATGTTTACAGTATATCAAAATTTCTACAGTTAATTTACAAAGAGCAGTAGAGACGTGCTGGTATACAGCACATGACAACTGTCTTTTGTATGTAAGGAGCCACAAGAGGATTGGACCAGAGAACATTGCTGGAGAAAGGGGTAAGTATAGCATGTTTTTTTTGTTTTAGGCTGGGGGAATGAACCTAGAAATAAAAATTCAAATTTTCACATTGTATTTTTGTTATGACAATTAATTGAAGTGACCAATTTTATATATACTGCCCAATAAAATTGAAAATAAAAGTGATTTAGGGATTCTATTATTAAATTTTCATTCAGAAGATAACACTTGTCAGGATGGTCATTGGGAAAGACTTAAAGATACTCTAATAATGAAATTCTAAAAAGAAAACAATGGAAACATGGACTAGATGCCTACATAAGATGAAAGATGAGTCTATATTAGGCCCTATACGTCTAGAATGTGTAGGGCACGTGCCCATAGATAAAAGGGAGAAGAAATAAAGGGTTATTGAACGATGCATGGTAATGTATTAATCAATTAAGCAATCACCATGAACCCTATAAAGCAGAGTAGAAATAAGGAGCCAATGTATTTTACTTATCTCCAGGTCATGATGAAGACAAGGTCTTACAACATAAACAAATCACAGGATACCACCAGCGTACTGAGCTGTATACAGTGAGCGGTCTCTGTCACTCAGCTCAATCGTGCAGCAGATTTCCCTGATTTTTAAAACATTGTGCCTTTTGTAGCAAACTATGATCCCATTTTACAGATACATATCTAGTGCTCTCAAAGCTTTTCCTGGCTCCTTGTCTATTATTGTTGAGCGAATCGAAGTTCAAAATGTGGACTTCAATCCAAATTTCAGGGAAAATTTGATTTGCTGCAAAGCCAAATTTCTTTGTGCTTCATGAATCAATTCATACTTCATGAAACGAAAAAAAAAAATCGTACTTATCTCATCCATTTGCATGCAAAGAGTCCATCACACTGGAGCTTTAATCAAGATGGCTGTGGCAGACTCTAACCCCTGACAGCCTTCAATGGTCATCTTAGATGCCATGATCAGTGATGAATGCAGCATCTGAATGGTCAATAATGGAGAGAGGTGCTCAATCACAATTCCCAGTCATTGAGCCCCCTACTAACAAAGACATGCACTTAGTGACAAAGTTTGTCATGAAACAAATTTCTTTGTGAAATTCAGCGAAACAGCTGAATCGAATTTTTGAGAACTTCGCTTATCTCTATTGTCTATATACTGCCTCCCTTCTCTGAGAGTTAGGTGCAGTGCTTCACTGACGCCTATACCGGTCTATGTTGTTTACTGATCATGTACTGTTAGGTACAGAGCTGATGATATGGGGCTTGCAGGGAATTATCTGGTGTGATGCCAGATGTTATGGAGTGTGACTTCTGGTTCTGTATGAACTGATGGCATGCTTAGCCAATAAACGGTGCCCTCTGCTTATAAATGTGAGCAAGACAAAGCATATCAATCAATTGATCACAGCTATGTTCACTCTGCTGCTGTATGCTACCTGGTTTTTGTGATGGTGATATTACTTCCAGTTATATAATGTTGCATTCACCCTGCAAAACGTGCCCTCTACTTAACCAAGTAAGTAAGGCAGATGTTGTCAATTACTTTATTATAGTTGTGTTTACTCCTCTGTATGCCACCTGGTGTTTGTGAAAGTGACATGACTTCCAATTCACTATGATGATGCATACACTCAGCAAATTGTCAGTCAATTTATCATTATATTGCTGCAATATGTTTACTCTGGAGGCTACCTGTCAGTCTATGGAAGCTGTTCTTTGGGAGATGTCTCAGTTCTGGCTAAGTTGTGCTCATCTCCAGAGTTATCATACTGTGCGTGTTTTGTTATTAGATGCCTGGTCTACAGACTCCGGGAAGAATTCTAGGAAATTTAGATACTACAGGGAGTCTTTACCCGAAGATGTAGCTTATGATGTCTGCTCTTCCTGTTCAATATATAGACTTTATTCTCTGCAAAAAGAAACCAAGGAATGTTTTGTCTTGGTTTTAAGATTTCACTGTGTCTGCAATCTCAGTCCTGAGGTCCTGTTGTCCTCAATTAAGTAAAATTGTCTTGCAGTTCTAATAGGATATCAGGTGCAATGACAATCTGCATAATTTATTAATGTTGGTTTAAGATTTCATAGAAACAGACAGAAATTTACAGAATAAGTTTTAATGTGAGAGACTGTTCTACCTTCCAATAACTAAGGAGAGAGTTTTTCCTGGTCATCTGATAGTGGATGAATGACTGAAACAGGGGATTAGATGGAAATTCAGCAGTGGCAAGAGAGTGGTCGTGTCTCCCTCAAATATATCATATCTGAAGAGACTAATGCATAGAAAAGTGGTGTAATTACAAAACAAAAAACTTAAACCTGAGGCCGCGCATAAAGCAGTCTTCTGATATATTTGTAGGACAAGGGCACTGTGAATGTGGTTGAGTTAATTGTCTCAAAAATTGATAAAAGGGTTATCTGGTGGAAAGATCTTACAGAGCTTACCCTTACTGAAGTCTGCATTAGAGTTCCTCTGTGATGCTCCTATGAACATTAAATAAATACAAAATTTCCCCTGCATTCTTGGCAGAAGAGCTATTAGGGTCAAGCAGGAGCCCGGCAATGTACAGTAGCAGTGAAGAACCATTCCTGTAACCTGTTGTCTCACCCAGGTTTGGACCCCCAGTACAGAAAATTTTACAGTCTTTGGACAATGGTAAAGTTTTCAGGTCCGCAGACACTAAAAAGATCCTTTCGGAGGCATAAAGAAGATCTTCAAACTTAAGGTCTAACCAGAACTCCTTAGTTCTTTGCAACCAGGCATATGATTGTGCACATAAAGGTCAGACTGAAAAATTCTCTTCTGTATGGTCCAGGACTGTCATACATTTGGGTCTCCTCAACAATTTATGCATGGGGGTTCGGACACATACTAGTATTTTCCCCAACACATACAAGTATCCAGTTGTTCTTCATCTCCTCTAGGAATTTTTGGAAACGGTGGTATTAGAAGAAATACCACCCTCAGAGAAAAGTTTCTGGTAACTAGAAAATTCTAAATGGAGAGTTTTTGATCAGTCATGGTGTTTTGGTAAAAAACATTTACTGGCCATAATAGATCTCATGGATTTCTACCTTCACATTACCATATAACCCAACCACAGGAAATTATCACGGTCATAGTACACACAAACAGGAACTTTCTTCATCTCTTCCCTTCAGCATTTTATCTGCTCCTAGAGTTTTTCAAAGATCATGATCACGATTCTAACAGGGTCCCTAAGGATCTCGTATCTCGATGATCAACAGGTAAAGGCTGCCTCCAAACAATACCTTCTGATCGATATCCACATACTATGCAGCTGTTACTAGATAATGGCAACTTAATCAATTTAAAGGAGTCACAGCTAGTCCCAAACTCTCAGCAAGTAAAAAATAAATTTGTTGTCAGAGAGTAGAGAAGCAATCCTGAAGTACCTCTTTCCTCACCCCAGAGTGTCCTTTTGCTATGACATGAAAGTGTTGAGTCTCCTATCTTCATCATAAATATAATACTATGGACCATTTTTCATGTCCATTTCCTTAAGAGCTTAGGTAAGGGGTTCTTTGGATGTATACGCAAACTCGCTAAGAGCTGAAGTGGTGGCAAATTTCTGATGACTCTGCCCGTAACTCGGGTGCACATGTAGACAGATTGTGGCTCCAGAAAATGTGAACATGAAAAAGGGGTTGTCATCCAACCTGAAAGATCTTAGGGTTGCCAGACTGGCCTTGCCTCAATTAGAACCTTATTAGAGATGAGCGAGTAGTGAAATATTCGAAAGTTCGAAATTCGATTCGAATAGACCGCGAAATTCGACTATTCGACCGAATATCGAATCCCATTAAAGTCTATGGGGAAAAAATGCTCGCCACTTGGAAATCTCAATTCGACCACTTGGAGGTCACCAAGTCCACCCTGAAACCTCAGAAAAGGATGCCAACACTGCTGGAATGCAACTGGGACAGCAGGGGAAGCATGTCTGGGTGCATATAACGCGCCCAAGTCGCACTATTACGCCACTATCACAGCCTCTCAACAATACACTCCAAAGACAATGTAACCTCTCTGTAAAGTGAGACCATACAAGGAAACCTTCTTTCCTCTACATTGCCATGGACCCCAAGCCAAACTAGACAAAAAAGAAGATGAAATTCTGCACCCCTTAAAATCACGTTGCCTATGACAACCACAGATGGCATAGGCAAGGGGGAAAGCAAATAGACCCCACCCCTAATTGTCATTGTGTGTGTGTGTGAAATGTGGTCAGACATGTCTTCTTTAAAATGTAAAAACAACTCAAACACATGCAGAAGCCTTAAAATGCCCAAATTGTTGGCGCTAGAGATGTCAGTGACCCGACCTGGCCCAGTGTCATGTCTAGCAGGTAAAGCAGTGGGGATGGTGAGGGATGCGTAGGACCGCAAAAGGCAGGAAGAGGCCGTGGGCTGGCCAGAGGCTCATGGAAAATTTTGTGGAGGCCCAAGAGGTGAGACGTCTTAAAAATTGTGTGGAGGCTAAAGAGGTGAGACCTCTTAAAAATTATGTGGAGGCCCAAGAGGTGAGACCTCTTAAAAATTATGTGGAGGCCCAAGAGGTGAGACCTCTTAAACATTTTGTGGAGGCCCAAGAGGTGAGACCTCTTAAAAATTATGTGGAGGCCCAAGAGGTGAGACCTCTTAAACATTTTGTGGAGGCCCAAGAGGTGAGACCTCTTAAAAATTATGTGAGGCCCAAGAGGTGAGACCTCTTAAAAATTATGTGGAGGCCCAAGAGGTGAGACCTCTTAAACATTTTGTGGAGGCCCAAGAGGTGAGACCTCTTAAAAATTATGTGGAGGCCCAAGAGGTGAGACCTGTTAAAAATTATGTGGAGGCCCAATAGGTGAGACCTCTTAAACATTTTGTGCAGGCCCAAGAGGTGAGACCTCTTAAAGATTTTGTGGAGGCCCAAGAGGTGAGACCTCTTAAAAGATTTTGTGGAGGCCCAAGAGGTGAGACCTCTTAAAGATTTTGTGGAGGCCCAAGAGGTGAGACCTCTTAAAGATTTTGTGGAGGCCCAAGAGGTGAGACCTCTTAAAGATTTGTGGAGGCCCAAGAGGTGAGACCTCTTAAACATTTTGTGGAGGCCCAAGAGGTGAGACCTCTTAAAGATTTTGTGGAGGCCCAAGAGGTGAGACCTTTAAAGATTTTGTGGAGGCCCAAGAGGTGAGACCTCTTAAAGATTTTGTGGAGGCCCAAGAGGTGAGACCTCTTAAAGATTTGTGGAGGCCCAAGAGGTGAGACCTCTTAAAGATTTTGTGGAGGCCCAAGAGGTGAGACCTCTTAAAGATTTTTGTGGAGGCCCAAGAGGTGAGACCTCTTAAAAGATTTTGTGGAGGCCCAAGAGGTGAGACCTCTTAAAAATTATTTTGTGGAGGCCCAAGAGGTGAGACCTCTTAAACATTTTGTGGAGGCCCAAGAGGTGAGACCTCTTAAAAAATTATGTGGAGGCCCAAGAGGTGAGACCTCTTAAAGATTTTGTGGAGGCCCAAGAGGTGAGACCTCTTAAACATTTGTGTGGAGGCCCAAGAGGTGAGACCTCTTAAAATTTTGTGGAGGCCCAAGAGGTGAGACCTCTTAAAGATTTTTGTGGAGGCCCAAGAGGTGAGACCTCTTAAAACATTTTGTGGAGGCCCAAGAGGTGAGACCTCTTAAAGATTTTGTGGGAGGCCCAAGAGGTGAGACCTCTTAAAAAAATTTTGTGGAGGCCCAAGAGGTGAGACCTCTTAAAAATTATGTGGAGGCCCAAGAGGTGAGACCTCTTAAAAAAAATTTATGTGGAGGCCCAAGAGGTGAGACCTCTTAAAACATTTTGTGGAGGCCCAAGAGGTGAGACCTCTTAAAAAATTATGTGGAGGCCCAAGAGGTGAGACCTCTTTTAAAGATTTTGTGGAGGCCCAAGAGGTGAGACCTCTTAAACATTTTGTGGAGGCCCAAGAGGTGAGACCTCTTAAAAATTATGTGGAGGCCCAAGAGGTGAGACCTCTTAAAAAATTATTGTGGAGGCCCAAGAGGTGAGACCTCTTAAAAATTTTGTGGAGGCCCAAGAGGTGAGACCTCTTAAAACATTTTGTGGAGGCCCAAGAGGTGAGACCTCTTAAAGATTTTTGTGGAGGCCCAAGAGGTGAGACCTCTTAAAGATTTTGTGGAGGCCCAAGAGGTGAGACCTCTTAAAAATTTTGTGGAGGCCCAAGAGGTGAGACCTCTTAAAAATTTTGTGGAGGCCCAAGAGTGAGACCTCTTAAAAGATTTTGTGGAGGCCCAAGAGGTGAGACCTCTTAAACATTTTGTGGCAGGCCCAAGAGGTGAGACCTCTTAAAAATTATGTGGAGGCCCAAGAGGTGAGACCTCTTAAACATTTTGTGGAGGCCCAAGAGGTGAGACCTCTTAAAATTTTGTGGAGGCCCAAGAGGTGAGACCTCTTAAA
>ONZH01015550.1:0-38290 GCA_900303285.1 Rhinella marina | reverse complement strand
GGATGATATCTATGACTGGGTGGTCAATGGTACAGTCTGTTTAGAAAAGATTGTAAAAAATGGAGAGGGGGTTGCTTTTATGTAAAGTCCTGTCTAAAACCCACACACTGGGAAGATATGAGTGAGGGAAATGAACATGTGGAGTCACTGTGGGTAGCATGGAAACAAAAATAATAATAAAGTACTGACAAGAGTTTATTATAAGCCATCTAATATAACAGAATCCACAGAAAATCTACTAGGCGATAGATGAGCAGCAAATCAGATATAGACTGGGAAATTGAAACACAGGTTCTTGGCAATAACCAAAGACAATTCCTTTTCCCAACTAGTTCAGGATCTGAGGGAGAGGGACTGCCAAACTGGACCTAGTACTAACCAATAGACCTGACAGAACAACAGATGTGCAGGTTAGGGGACACCCAGGAAATAGTGACCATAAAATAATAACCTTTAAATTGTCATTCAAAAGAGTGTTTCTTCAGGGAGGCATAAAAATACCAAACTTCAAAAAAGCTAAATTTAGCCAACTAAGAGAGGCCATAAGCCTAACTAACGGGGACAAAGTCCTCAAAAATAAAAATACAGCCACAAAATGGGATATTTTAAAAAGCATCCTAAACTCTAGTTGTGAGAGGTACATACCTTATCGGAATAAAAGGTTAAGGAGCAAGAATAAACCAATGTGGATAAATAGAACTGTAAAGAAAGCAATAAATGACAAAAAGAAAGCATTTCAATAACTTTAATAACCCCTTAGTGACGAGTGACGCACTATGTACGTCATAATGTGCTGTTAGTTACCGCATCATGACGTGCATAGTACGTCATGAGCTCCAAGTGTCACTGCAAGTACACTTGCGGTGACACTTGCTTGTAAACTGGTGTCACGGACAGCAATGCTGACCGGGCACCCTGCAGGAGTCCAATCACAGTGGTCCCTGCCTTAGAACCCCTGCGATGTCCTTGGCATGGAAGGGGTTAACAGGGAGGAAGCTCCCTCCCTCCCCCATCGGGCGCTGCGGTGCGCTGGCAGCACACCGATGGTGTGGCCAGAAGAGAGGGAAGGAGCTCCCTCACCCTCCCATTGGGACGCTGCTCTGCTGTGGCAGCATCCCGATGGTTACTATGGCAACCGGACGCCATCCGGCTTGCCATGGTATATCAAGCCTGACCAGGCTCCTGCTAAAGGCAGGAGCCTGAACAGGCTTAGTGTAAAGTTAAAAAAATACACTGTAGTACACTATATAGTGTACTACAGTGTATTATATAGACATCAGATCCACTGGATCTTCAAGAACCAAGTGGGTCTGAGTCAAAAAAGTGTACAAAATAAAAGTATAAAAAAAAGAAAAACGTTAAAAAAAATCATTGTTTTCCATATACGCACATTTATAATTGAGTCCATAACAACTTACTCTACCAAAATCTCACATGACCTAACCCCTCTACCAAAATCTCACATGACCTAACCCCTCAGATGAACACAGTAAAAAAAAAAACTGTCAAAAAAGCCATTTTTTGTCACCTTACATCACAAAAAGCGTAATACCACGCGATCAAAAAGGCGTATGCCCCCCAAAATAGTACCAATCTAACCATCATCTCATCCCGCAAAAAATTAGCCCCTACCTGAGACAATCGCCCAAAAAATAAAAAAAATACAGCTCTCACACTATGGAGACACTAAAACATGATTTTTTTTTGTTTCAAAAATGATATTATTGTGTAAACCTTAAATAAATTTAAAAAAGTACACATGTTAGGTATCGCTACGTCCGTAACAACCTGCTCTACAAAAATCTCACATGACCTAACCCAAATGAATAAATAAAAGCTGTGCCGAAATTACCAATTTTTGGGTCACCTTGCCCCAAAAAGTGTAATAATGAATAATCAAAAAATGTACCCAAAAATGGTACCAATAAAAATTTCAACTCTTCTTGCAAAAAATGAGCCCCTACACAAGACGATCGGAAGAAAAATAAAAAAGATATGGCGTTCAGAAAATGGAGACACAAAAACATATTTTTTCTCAAAAATGCTTATGTAAAACTGAAACAAACAAACAAAGAAAGTAGACATACTTGATATCATCGCGTCCGTAACAACCTGCTCTATAAAAATACCACATGATCTAACCTGTCAGATGAACATGATAAAAAACAAAAAATAAATACAGTACCAAAACATCCATTCTTCGGTTACCTTGCTTCCCAAAAAAAAAAATATAGAGCGATTAAAAATCATATGTACCCCAAAATGGTACCAATAAAACTGTCATCTTATCCCATAGTTTCCAAAATGGGGTCACTTTTTGATTGTTTGTACTATAGGGTGCATCTGGGGGGCTTCAAATGGGACATGGTGTCTAAAAACCAGTCCAGCAAAATCTGCCTTCCAAAAACCATACGGTGCTCCTTTCCTTCTGCGCCCTGCCATGCGCCCATACAGCAGTTTACCACCACATGTGGGGTGTTTCTGTAAACCGCAGAATCAGGGTAATAAATATTTGAGTTTTGTTTGGCTGTTAACCTTAGATGTGTTAAAGAAAAAATGGACTAAAATGGAAAATCTGCCAAAAAAGTGAAATTTAGAAATTTCATCTCCATTTTCCTTTAATTCTTGTGGAATACCTTAAGGGTTAACAAAGTTTATAAATTCAGTTTTAAGTAGCTCGAGGGGTTTAGTTTCCAAAATGGGATCATTTATGGGGGCTTCTACTATGTAAGCCTCGCAAAGGGACTTCAGACCTGAACTGGTCCTTAAAAAGTGGGTTTTGGAAATTTTCTTAAACATTTTAAGAATTGCCTCTAAAATTCTAAGCCTTCTAATGTCCCCAAAAATAAAATGACATTTACAGAATGATGCAAACATAAAATAGACATATGGGGAATGTTAAATAATAAAAATTTTATGAGGTATCACTTTCAATTTTAAAAGCAGAGAAATTGAAATTTTGAAAATTGTGAATTTTTCAACATTTTTGGTAAAGTTGGGATTTTTTCATAAATAAAGGTGACATATATTGACTCAAATTTATGACTGTCAAGAAGTACAATGTGTCACGAGAAAACAATTTTAGAATGGCTTGGATAAGTAAAAGTGTTCCAAAGTTATTACCACATAAAGTAATACATGTCAGATTTCCAAAAATAAGCCTGGTCACGAAGGTGCAAAATGGCCCGGTCATTAAGGGGTTAAACAAGAAGGTACAGAGGAAACATTGAAAAAATGTAAGGAAAAAATATAGAATACTTAAAAGACAAATAAAAGCAACCAAACTAAAGACCGAGAGATTCATTCATTGAGAGATTCATTGAGTAAAACTAACCCTAAAATGGTCTTCAATTATATAAATGGGTAAAAGTTTAAACCTGAAAGTGTTGGCTCTTTACACAGTGATGAGGGAGAATTTATCTTTCAGTTCTCTACTGTATTTACTGAGGAAAATAAACTGTCAGATGAAATGCATTGAGTAAAAGTAAATTCCTCATTAAAAGTGCCCTGTCTGACCCAGGGAGAGAACCCCTTTAATCAGTTTCTATGAGGAGGTAAGTTCTAGACTTGACCAGGGTGAGTCAATGGATGTTGTATATCTGGACTTCTCCAAAGCATTTGACAATGTACCACGTAAAAGGTTAGTATATAAAATGAGAATGCCTGGACTGGGAGAAAATGTCTGTATGTGGGTAAGTAACTGTCTCAGTGATAGAAAACAGAGGGTGGTTATTAACGGCACATACTCAGATTGGGTCACTGTCACTAGTGGGGTACCACAGGGGTCAGTGTTGGTATAGTATTTTACACAGTAAAATATCCTAAAAGAGTTCAAGAGGGGTTAATTGTATTTCTGGAGTGTAATAATATTGCAAGTTATAGTTATTAGATTTCTGGGGAGGTCGTTAATCAGGGGAGTTGTTCTGATTGCCTGATTGGAGTCGGGAAGGAATAGTTGGGAGGAATTTGAGCATCCATATCCAATGTGTTATGTACTTACCAGTCCGCGCTCTCACAATTGGGTCAGCCACTGGGTGGTGGCATCATCACCGCCAGGCAGGTACTAGCAGGGGCGGTCTTGGGCACCACGCATCCTATGCATTTGCATAGGGCCCCCAACGTCCAAGGGGGCCCCCACGCTCCGCTTGTATGCCGGTGCCCAAGACCGCCCGCCCAGCTGTTACTTACTGCATTTGTCCGCTGCGGCCCGTGGACCAGCCTCACTGCGGCTGCGCGCACACCGCACCCGCTCACTCTCAAGTCCAGAAGTGTAGCAGGAAGCTCACGCAGCCGCAGAGAGGCCGATCTGCACAGCAGAACACAAACTCTGCGGCTGCGCGTCAGTGTCCCAGGCTCCAGCACGTGTCCCAGCCCAGCCAATAGAGAGCTGGGAGTCTGGGAAACGCCATAGGCTGTGGGCAACCTTCACCCCCAGATAGGAGAGTGATATACGATAAGTGTGTAAAAAACACATTCTTTCATTGTTTAACAGTGAGTTAATTGTTAATTGTTTGACAGTATTTTATTGTTAAAAAAGTCTTTGATGTGTGGGGGGCGTGTCATTGGGGGGGGCGTGTCATCAGAGGATGTGTTATCAGGGGTGTGACAAGTCATGAGGGGGGGGCCCCGGACATAACTTCGCTTAGGGCCCCAGAAATGCCAAGACCGCCCCTGGGTACTAGGAACCTGGCGTCACTGCGGGGTCATGTAGTCCATGGGCCAATCAGGTCGAGTGTTAGTGACCAAGGTGTCACTAGAGATGTCAGCTCTAGGTTATGTGGGACGCAGGACCAGCTGGATTCTGCACCAGAGTTCCATGCACAGGCAGGCGGTATAATTAAACAGGATTCTACCTTAGAAACATAGAAGATTGATGGCAGAAAAAGACCACCTGGTCCATCTAGTCTGCCCTTTTTTTATTCCTTTATTGTTATCTTAGGATAGATACATGTTTATCCCAGGCATGTTTAAATTCAGTTACTGTGGATTTATCAACCACCTCTGCTGGAAGTTCGTTCCAAGCTTCTACTACTCTTTCAGTGAAATAATATTTTCTAATGTTGTTCTTGATTTTTCCCCCAACTAACCTCAGATTGTGCCCCCTTGTTCTTGTGTTCAGTTTCTTATTAATAACCCTTCCCTCCTGAACTTTATTCAGTCCTTTAACATATTTAAAGGTTTCAATCATGTCCCCCCTTTCTCTTCTTTCCTCCAGACTATACATATTAAGATCTCTGAGTCTTTCTTGATAAGTTCTTTGCCTTAGACCTTCCACCAAAACTTTTGCTTTATTATACGCATTGATAGTCATTTGTACCTGGAATCTTCCCTCGTTCGCTTTTAAATCGTTTGTTGTTATTACATGTAAAGATGGTGGACAGATGCTTGGTCAAGAGGTTGGTCTTCAGGTGGAATAAAAGGTGTGACAATGGATGACTTTGTGGTCATGGGTGTACACCACCAGATAACCACCTACTGGACCAAACACAGTATGCCTCGTTCCCCATCCGGGGAAGCCAATGGAAACACATGTAAATTTCAGACACTTGCCACTCCCCCAAGCCATGCAGTTAATCATTAGTGACTAGACAACTACATATTATACTAACGAATCTATTAATGACGAACAATAATTTTATAGCATGCTGAAAGGTCATGATGGACTAGAAACGAACAATTTATCGCTAATCTTTCAATCGGTAAAATATTCATTCTGTGTAATAGTACCTTAGGTCCTCGAATCTGATCTCAAGTCTCCTCAGACCTGATGTGCCATATGTGCCTCGAGGTATGCAGTTCCAGGGGATAGATTATTCAGATGATGTGCACATATGGTATATAATCATAATCAATTTAGCTAATCATTGTTTGGATTTATTGCAAAATATCAAGGGTAGCAGTGCACTACTTGTTAAACGGGTTGTCTGAGATTTTGATATTATTTAGAAAATAAATCTTAGTAAACAGCCCCTAAATACTTGACTGGAGGGCTCTATTTTCCATTAATCAGTATGACTTTGTGCAGTGTTGGACTGGGGTTCCCTGGGCCTACCAGAGGAAATTATTCTTGGGACCCAACCAGTGGAGTACATAGAGAAGTAAGGGCCCCATAGCAAGGATCAAACCAGGCCCCCCACACAGGACAGAAGGGTTTCTGCCTAAACCCTTTTCAAAGGCCATTTTTCCACTGCCTCATCTGCCAAAAGTTGTTCCTTTAGAGGGTAGAGTTCTGACCAAGTTTTCACCGCCAGTAGAATAGGAGATAATCCCAACTAAGACTGGGCCCTCTCTTGCACTGGGCCCCATAGCAGTCGCATGGTCTGCCGCTATGGTAGTTATGCCCCAGGGCCCAACCCCTATATTACCAATAAAGTCTAATAGGTTTTGAATCATAGACAGAGAATTTAGTGTCAAATCTCAGAAGGCAGCTCTAAATATTTTATTTTTCTCTTGAGCCTTTGGGACCCACAATTGCATCAGAGCCTTGGGTTGCATCAGAGCCTTGGCCCAACGAAGGATCCTCTGGTACTTTGGATCATGTCTGATCCTGACTTTGTGTATGAACATGCTTTACACAATTTCTGTTTTATATGACAACAACATGCTCAGTAGAAAACAACAAGTACTTTGCCATAATGCACCCAGCAATTTCCATCAATCATCTAAAATATCAGACAGTTATTTTTGGCAGTCGCATTAGCAGTCGTGCACTGACTTCTACGCAATCATTATATCGTTACCCCATCCATGAACTGAAGATCACTTGATCTCTATAGCTTCTTTTCAGAACAGTCCATACAATATAATGTTTTCCTCTTAGTACAAATGGATAAAGACAAAGTCAACGTGCCTTCACAATGACAATATTCTGAGTCTTCTGACTGATATTTTCATGTAATTGCTGGGTGTACTTCCAGTGTCAACAACAGAAAACGGCATGGATTTATTTTTATCTTTAAAGAAATGTTTATGTATGAACTGACTGTTAAGATTGATCTATTGTAAGGTTTTTAATGCTCGTTTCTCTATAAAAATTACTGCTATTTTTTCTATTTTGTTGGTTTGCTTGACTCTAGGGTTAACTCCCTCATTCTACCAAGCTCTTCTGTCTGGCAATAGGCAGAAATGAACAGCACGCAGGTCAAATGGAGTCCAAAGATAAATCCTTTGGACTCCATCTGCCCCACGGAACTAAATGCAACTGTGTAGTATACGACTGATTAATGCTTTCAGGTATTCAAACATATATCCCTGATTGAAAGCCTATTGTAGTGCAAAAATGCAGTGTGAACCTAATTCTTCTATTCTGAGGTTTTCTTCCACACTCCTAGGCTGACATCACCCTGTTTGAAGTGTATGTCAGTATAGCAGCAGACATGCTGAGCGGAAGAGGATCATGTAGTGGAAATGTAGTATTGGTGGGGACACAGGAGGGAGCACATCCTGTATGCTGAAGATGAAAACAATTATATTGCTTAATTAAACTAACAGTTAATATTTAATGGACAAAAAGTGCTGCTTCTTTAACCTCTTCGCGCCCAGCGCCGTAATAGTACAGCACTGGGTGTGTGTTTAAAGATGGCGCCCACTCCTGAGCAGAGCGGGCATCATGGCCGTGGGTGAACTGCTGATTCATACAGCAGTCACCCACGGCTGATGTCGGCTACTGGCAGTAATGTCGATCGTGGACATTTAACCCCTTGGATGCCGTGGTCAATCCTGACCACGGCACCCTAGCGTGGCAAACACCGGAAGCGCACGCTTCTGGTATTGCTCCGGCTCCCACGTGTGACGATCGGAGGAGACGGAGCATGCCTGCAGCAGCCCCTGTCATAGTGAATGACAGGAGGCTGCTGCACAGGCTTTCCTATGGAGCCCTTCTGTGTAATAGGGCTCCATAGGAAAGCAGTAAAATCCTCATAGACCCCAATGTTAATGCAAATGATCAAATCAAATGATTGATTGTTATAGTTCCCTATGGGAACTATAAAAAAGTGTAAAAAAAATTAAAGTTTAAAAAAATAAATAAATTTAAAAAACAGAAAAGTTCACCCCCCTTTCCCCAAAATAAAAATAAAAGTATTCAAAAAATAAAAAAAAATACATCATGGGTATCGCCATGTGTGAAAACGCCTATATTATAAAAATATAAAAATTTATTTCTGATACGGAAAACAGCAAAACAGAAAAAAGCTTCAAAATGGCCTATTCGCCATTTTTTGTCGCTTTGCTTTCCTAAAAAAATAAATAAAAAGCGATCAAAAAGTCATACACACCTCAGAATGATATCAATAAAATGTTCAGATCGCCCCGCAAAAAATGAGCCCCCATTCAGTTCCGTACACATAAATACCAAAATGTTATAGGGGTCAAAATGTGACAAAAAAAAAATTCCAACTTTATAATTATTTTATCACTATCAAAACGTTGGAAAGTACAACTTACCCGCAAAAAAACAAGCCCTCATACAGCTATGTGAACAGAAAAATAAAAAAGTTATGGCTGTGTGAAGGCAGGAAGCGCAAAACGAAAACGGGGGGGGGGATTCGGTTGGGGACCACCGGGGCTGAAAGGGTTAAAGAGAATATGTCAGCCAGTTAAATCCAGATAGTGACACATATCCTTCTAATCTGTTTTTATTTTCAGATTGTATATTTTTTTTAATTCTACTTCCTGAAAATGATTATGGTGGCTGCCATCTTGTCTGGGTTGTTCTTAAAGGGAGTCTGTCACCTGATTTTTACCAATATAACTAAGAGCACTGCCCCACAGAAGATTGCAGACACATCCCAGACATACCTGTGTGCACTGTGTGTCTGTATTTCATGTCCAGGAAAAGCACTTTTATTCTGCTGGAAAACAGCTCCTAAGTGCCCGGCTTTGCTGCTCCAAGTGCCCAAAGCAAACCAGACTGAAGAGGGGAGGGCTGCTTTAGCTGCTCATATCTTGGGATTGGTAGCTTGGGAAAGCTACCATTCCAAGCTTTCAAATGATACCAGAATCACAGCATTACATCCACTATATCAGAAGATATAGCTGTTTTCCTGGACATGGAATAAAGGCACAAAGTACACACAGGTATGTTTGGAATGTGTCTGCAAACTTTTCTTCAGCCATTCATTGCCCTCAGAAGTGAAATGTGCCCAAGGGGCAGGCCACTGCTAGGTCATATGCCACTTAAGGATACATCACTAAGGTCAGTTAATGGGTGCAGAAGGTGCACATGAACCCTTCCACAAGTTTAGATTCTGGAGACAGGAAACAGCCGGCTGGATCCTCAGTGTTAGAGAATAATGGTGGGGAGCAGGTGAGTGTTTTTTTCTTTATGAACAGTGCTGTCCTGGCCAAATTGACAACTGGAGTTAAAGCTGGACAACTCCCTTTAAGTGGCTACTATTTAACTCTCTAGCAAACTATTGTAGCATATTGCTAGGATATGCCATTAATGTCAGATGGGTGCAGGTCCAGAACAGGGCCCTTGAAGTGAAGAACAGCACACATGTACAGCTTGTTCTCCACTCACTGCTATGGGACTTTTGAATATAGTATATGTTTCACCCTATAAGACACTCCCCCCCCCCCAAAAAAAAAAAAAAAAGTGGAGGGGAAATGGCGGAATGGCGGAGCATCATATAGGGTGAATACACATGAGCATTTCCATTAAGTAAGCACTCATTAGTACAGTAAGACTGGGGAGAGGTGAATACAGTGCTCCATGTGCTGGCTCCATGTGCTAGCAGTACTTATTGCTTCCTGGTCGTCTTCTTCCGGCACTGCACTCTGTGACCTGAGCACAGTGTGAGGATGTAGAAGCGCTCTGTGACCGATTTGGGGTATGAGCTGAGGTCTAATTAACATTGGGGGTTTGAGCTGAGATATAATTAACCCCTTCACAACTACCATATGGTTATACACGTCCTATCTGCATATACCCCGTGCAGATAGCATGTATATAAACGTTCTGGCAGCTCTTTAATCCAAGCGTTGCAAATTGCTTGGATTAAAGCTTCTGCCCCTGGACTGCCACTGTCACGGACAGTGTACAGTTAAGTAATGCCGGCAAGGGACCAATCAGAGTGGTCCCTTGCCGGTGATCGATCCGATTGGTTAGTCTGTGCAGACTAACCAATCGGATCACGGCAGTGTAAAAGTGCCGGTTTCAGGCTCTGATCTGCAGATCAGAGCCTGAAGTCAGGCATTAGCTGATTTGTGCCCCCAATCTGTGCCCCTCATGTGGCCTCCCTGCCCCGATCTGTGCCCATGAATAGCTCCTGGTTGCCCAATCTGTGCCCTCTGTGCGATCTGCCTTTAGCTTTTCCGGCCATGCTTTGCACGTGACGGCCCGTGGCTCCCACTTTGTCCCTAACTGTCCCCTGCCCCCATATGTGCCCCCAGCTGCGGTCCTCCTAAATGAGATGGCGGCGGCTCTGTTCCCGAGCCACCACCATCAACAGCAAGTGTCAGCTGTATGCTGACACGCTGACATAACCCTTTAGATGCCACAGCAGCGTCATCCATGGGGTTAATAGAGGGAGGGGGATCCCTCTCCCAAACATTGGGCTGCCGCCATGGTAACCGGATGCTTTGCAAAGGTGTCCAGTGTTGCCATCTATTAGTACTATACTTTGCTATGCAAGAGCATTGCAAAGTATAGTACAGGCATCAACCCCTCTGGATCTCCAAGATCCAAGTGGGAGTTGATAAAAAAGTGTAAAAATAAAAAAAGTAAAAATAAATAAATAAATAAATAAAAATGTAAATTAAAAATTAAATAAATAGCCTTTTCCTATATCCGCTCATTTATAAGAGATTTAAAAATTAAGAAAACAAACTACAAATAATTGGTATCGCCGCGTCCATAATGACCTGATCTATAAAATGATTATGGTACTAATCCCGCATGGTAAACGCTATAAAAATAAAAAACTATGGCAAAATTGTTTTTTTTGCCTCACATCTCAAATAAATGAATAAAAAGTGATCAAAAAGTCATATGCATACCAAAAATTATATCAATAAAAACTACAGCCCATCCCACAAAAAATAAGCCCCCATAAACTTATGTTGACAGAAAAATAAAAAAAAAGTCTTAGATTTTGGCGATGCAAAAAAAAAAAGTTAAAAAAAGTGATTTCATTATATAAAAGTGGTAGAACATGAAAAAAACAATACAAATTTGGTGTTGCCATAACCATATCAACCCACAGAATAAAATTATGATATCAAATATACCTCATGGAGAACCCCATTAAAAAAATAAAAAGAAATTCAATTTTTGCAATTTTTCCCTGCTTCACCTCCTAAAAAATGGAATGAAAAGCACTAAAAAAAATCATAAAGACCCCAAAATTGTACCAGTAAAAATCTCCTGCAAAAAAACAAGCTCTCACACAGCTACATTGATGGAAAAATCAAAAAGTTATGGGTCTTTGATTTGGTGATGCAAAAAAAATGTTTAATAAAAAGTGATTTTATGATATTAAAGTGGTAGAACATAAATAAAACAATATAAATTTGGTATCACCATAACCGTATCAACCCACAGAATAAAATGATCAAATATACCACATGGAGAACCTCATAAAAAATAAAAATAAAAAAAAACACTGTCAGAATTGCAATATTAGCCCACTTCACCTCACAAAAAATTAAGTAAAAAGCAATCAAAAAGTCATATGTACCCAAAAATTGTACCATTAAAAACTACAGCCCATCTGCAAAAAATAAGCCCCCACACAGCTCAATCAACAAAAAAATAAAAAAAAAGATGGCCCTTAAAATTTATTTCAGCAAACTCCACATTAGAAAATGCAGAAGCAGCTCCTTTCCTTTTGGATTCTGCCATCTGCTCACACAGCAGTTTACGACCACATATGGGGTGTTGCTGTATTCAGGAGAAAATGAGTAACAAAGTATGGGGCGCATTTGTTGCTGTTCCTGTTAATTTGAAAAAATTGGGCTTAAGTAATTTCTATTGTAAAAAAATATAATTTTTCATTTTCACAGCCATGTGTTTCTAAATATTATGATACGACTCTGAGGTAAAAATTGTCAGTAAACCCCTCAATAAATTCTTTGAGGGGTGTAGTTTCCAAAATGGAGTCACTTTTGGGGGGGTTTCTATTGTAGGGGTGCCTTAGTGTACCTTCAAATTTGACACGACACCCAAAAGCCATTCCAGCAAAATCTGTCCTCCAAAAACCATATGTTGCTCCTTTCCTTCTGAAAACTGCCATGCGCCCCCACAGCAGTTTACCAACATAAATTAGGTGTTTTTGTAAACTGCAGAATCAGGGTAATAAATATTGAGGTTTGTTTTGCTGTTAACCCTTGCTATGTTATAGGAAAAATTGGATTAAAATTAAAAATCTGTACAAAAACTGAAAATTGGAAATTTCACCTCCATTTTCCTTTAATTCTCGTGGAACACCTAAGGGTTAACATAGTTTGTATAACCAGTTTTGAGTCATTTGAGGGGTGTAGTTTCTAAAATGGGGTCATTTATGGGTGGTTTCTATTATGTAAGGACCTCAAAGTGACTTCAGAACTGAATTGGTCCTTCAAAAAGTCGGTTTTGAAAATTTTATAGAAAATTTGAAAAATTGCTTCTTAAATTCTAAGCCTTCTAATGTCCTAAAAAAATAAAATGTAATTTTCAAAATGATGCCAACATAAAGTAGACATATAGGGAATCTTCAGTAAAAACTATTTAATGAGGTATCACTATATGCCTGTAAGGCGTAGAAATTCAAATTTAGAAAATTAC
This sequence comes from Rhinella marina, assembly GCA_900303285.1. NCBI lineage: Eukaryota > Metazoa > Chordata > Amphibia > Anura > Bufonidae > Rhinella > Rhinella marina. The sequence continues at coordinate 25,524 of ONZH01015550.1, read as the reverse complement.
ATTTTTTTGCAAATTTTCTGTAAATTTGGGATTTTTTATAATATAAAGGTAAAAGTTATCGACCCAAATGTACCCCTAACATCAAGTACTAGATGTTACAAGAAAACAGTCTCAGAATGGCTTGGATAAATAAAAGAACACATTTCAGATTTGCAAAATTAATCCTGGTCACGAAGGTTAAAAATGGCTTGGTCTTACATAGTAACATAGTTTGTAAGGCCGAAAAAAGACATCTGTACATCCAGTTCAGCCTGTTTTCCTACAAGTTGATCCAGGGGAAGGCAAAAAAAAAACCCTGTGAGGTAGAAGCCAATTTTCCTCACTTTAGGGGGAAAAATTCCTTCCCAACTCCAGTCAGGCAATCAGAATAACTCCCTGGATCAACGACCCATCTCTAGTAACTATAACCTGTAATATTATTACCCTCCAGAAATACATTCAGGCCCTTCTTGAACTCTCTTAGTGAACTTACCATCACCACCTCCTCAGGCAGAGAGTTCCATAGTCTCACTGCTCTTACCGTAAAGAATCCTCTTCTATGATTATGTACAAACCTTCTTTCCTCCAGACGCAGAGGATGTCCCCTCGTCACAGTCACAGTCCTCGGGATAAATAGATGATGGGAGAGATCTCTGTACTGACCTCTGATATATTTATACATAGTTATTAGATCTCCCCTCAGTTGTCTTTTTTCTAAAGTGAATAACCCTAATTTTGATAATCTTTCTGGGTACTGTAGTCCACCCATTCCAGTTATTACTTTAGTTGCCCTCCTCTGAACCCTCTCCAGCTCTGCTATGTCTGCCTTGTTCACAGGAGCCCAGAACTGTACACAGTACTCCATATGTGGTCTGACTAGTGATTTGTAAAGTGGCAGGACTATGTTCTCATCACGGGCATCTATGCCTCTTTTGATGCAACCCATTATCTTATTGGCCTTGGCAGCAGCTGTCTGACACTGGTTTCTGCAGCTTAGTTTGCTGTTCACTAAAATTCCTAGGTCCTTTTCCATGTCAGAGTTACCCAATGCTTTACCATTTAGTATGTACTGGTGACTTGCATTATTCCTTCCCATATGCATAACCTTACATTTGTCAGTGTTAAACCTCATCTGCCACTTTTCTGCCCAAGCCTCCAGTCTATCCAGATCCTGCTGTAGCAGTGCACTGTCCTCCTCTGTGTTAATTACTTTACACAGTTTAGTGTCATCTGCAAAAATTGATATTTTACTGTGTAAGCTTTCTACAAGATCATTAATAAATATATTGAAGAGAATAGGACCCAATACAGACCCCTGTGGTACCCCACTAGTGACAGTGACCCAATCTGAGTATGTACCGTTAATAACCACCCTCTGTTTTCTATCACTAAGCCAGTTACTTACCCACATACAGACATTTTCTCCCAGGCCAAGCATTCTCATTTTGTATACTAACCTTTTATGTGGTACCATGTCAAACGCTTTGGAGAAGTCCAAATATACGACATCCATTGAGTCGCCGCGGTCAAGTCTAGAACTTACCTCCTCATAGAAACTGATTAAATTGGTTTGACATGACCGATCCCTCATGAAGCCATGCTGATATGGAGTTATTTGCTTATTTTCATTGAGGTACTCCAAGATAGTATCTCTCAGAAAACCTTCAAACAGTTTACCCACAACAGTGTGGGCTTTAGGCATGACTTTACATAAAGGCAGACCCCTCCCCCTCTCCGGTTTTGACGATCCTTTCTAAAAAGATTGTAACCCTGTACATTAACTGCCCAGTCATAGCTATCATCCAGCCATGTCTCAGTTACTCCCACTATGTCATAGTCCTCCTCACACATCACTAATTCCAGTTCACCAGTTTTATTAGCTAGGCTTCTGGCATTAGTGTACATACAATTAAGAGGTTGATGTATATTTCTTACCCTACACCTTTCCTTCTGATCTGTTCTAGTTCCTCCTTCCATTCCTCCCCCAGTTCCATTACCTTGCCCCAGGTATCTATCTGCACTATCTTCCCCTCCTATAATGTAGTTACCCTCCCCCCCAGTCCCTAGTTTAAACACTCCTCCAGCCTTCTAGCCATCTTCTCCCCCAAAACAGCTGCCCCTTCCCCATTGAGGTGCAGCCCATCCCTACGGTAGAGCCTGTAGCCGACAGAGAAGTCGGCCCAGTTCTCCAGGAACCCAAACCCCTCCTTCCTACACCAGTTCTTGAGCCACTTGTTTACCTCCCTAATCTCCCGCTGCCTTTCTTGTGTGGCTCGTGGTACAGGCAGTATTTCGGAAAACACTACCTTGGAGGTCCTTGCCCTAAGCTTATGCCCTAGATCCCTAAAATCATTTTAGTTAGACACTCCCCCTACCTCTAACTTTGTCATTGGTACCGATATGGACCATGACTGCTGGATCTTCTCCAGCCCCTCCCAGTAATCTGTCAACCCGATCCACGATGTGCCGAACTCGAGCGCCTGGAAGGCAGCACACCATCCGACGATCCCGGTCTTTGTGACAGATTGCCCTCTCTGTACCCCTAATAATGGAGTCGCCCACTACCAGCACCTGTCTGGCCTGCCCTGCTCTCCTGGCCCCCTGCTTACTGGAGCTGACATTCCCCTGACTGGCAGAGGAAGTGTCCGGCTGCAGCAGTGCTCTCCCTGAAGTAACATCCCCCTCATCTGCCAAACTTGCAAACTTGTTGGGGTGTGTCAGATCAGGGCTAGCCTCCCTGGCACTTTTCCCTCTAACCCGCTTTCTAACTGTTACCCAGCTAGCTACCTCACTTTCCTGGGCCTCCTCACTACCCCCCTCCCCCACATCTACCCCATAGAGTGCTTTCTCACTGAGCAGCAAACTCTTTTCCAAATTGTCAGTGCTTCTCAGCTTTGAAATTCGCCCGCTTAGATACACGATGTGCGATTCCAAGCGGACAATTTGCTCACATTTTGAACAAATATATGCACCCTTAAACGGCTGTTCCAGGACTGCATACATCAGACAAGATGTGCACTGGACTGCGCTGTCAATGATGGAAGCCATTCTAATGGGGATTACACAAGCAAAAGCGAAAAAATACAATACAATGATATGGAAAGACTTACTGTAGTCCCTTTTAAAGTTCCCGAATCTGAAGTCACGCAATCTAAAGTCACACACTTAATTCAACCACACACTTAAAGTCAAACACGCGAACGCTCAAACTCGCGTATTATCTCTGCTTTTATAAGTGGGAAACGCAAACCAGTCTGTTTTTTTTCCTCTGGATTCAAAGTCTTGAAAGGGTTAACATTTAGGGTCGGATCTGAGATCTGATTGGGGGTCTGAGCTGAGGTCTAATTAACATTGGGGGCCTGATCTGAGGTTTGATAAACATTGGGGTCTGATTAACATTGGCAGTCTGATGTGGGCTCTGAGCTGAGGTCTGATTAATATTGGGGGTGTGAGCTGAGAATTGATAAATATTAGGGTTTGATTGAGGGTCTGAGCTGAGGTCTGATTAAAATTGGGGGTCTGATCTGAGGTGTGATGAAAATATTTTTTTTTCTTATTTTCCTCCTCTAAAACCTAGGTGCTTCTTATGGGCAGGTGCGTCTTATAGGGTGAAAAATACAGTACAGTAGCCAAGAGAGCACACTTGGTTACTTTTATAAGTCCGGTAAACGGAGAGAAAAACTATGCAAGTGCGGCCACCTCTCCATTCATCTCTTTTCATACAGTAACTCCCACAGTGATCAACAGTGATCAACAGAGGGTGACAAAGCATATATAATTGCTCTCCCTCCACTGTGGGGGCCTATTCCTGGAGATAGGAGTGGGTTCCAAATGTAAAGAATTAAGAATTACGGTATATCCTTGATGGTATAATTATGTTCTAGTGTAATTTACAGGGCAAAATGTAATATTTCTTGTGGTCAGGGTGGTAATATTAATATTCCTGATACCCCAGTCTTGTTTACGGCTTAATTGTATTTTCCTTGTTAATCTATGGTACTTTATGGGTTAATATTTATTAGCAATAAGCCGTTTAGATAGTAATGGTCTAATGCAGGAATTGGGTTCCAAAAGAACATCCCCCACCACTGCCTGGTATGCTTTCTTACGGTATATTTGCAGTACTCCAATAGGGTACTGCAATAGGTTAATTACTGCTGAAAGAGTTAGGGTCTGTTACCTAGTTAAATTTAGTGATTTAGGCAGGTATAGGCAGGTTAGCATTGGTTTACTGGTTAGGTTGCCAGGACGATGGCCAAGGTCCACCCTCTGGTTAGTGTTGAGAAATCTAATGTGAGGAGAGCTGCAGGAGGGATATAAGAGAGAGGGAGAGAGTATCTGCAGACCAAGACTCCAGTTCAAAGAACATTTATCTCTGATGCTTCACCTGCACCTCTCAGGGATACAACCACTACTATCTTCCTCACTGCATCTCCCCTGTGGATCGCTGCATATTCCCACACAGCACATTTGATGCAGAAATTTTTGTGACTGAAGGTATGGATTCATAGGTACAGTCATTTATGATAATAACAATTCTGGTGCAAAATCCACTTATTTCATTTTTACCTTACTTTTTACTTGGATTATGGAGCCAATTTAGATACAGATTTGCTGTGTACTTAAAGGGGTTATTTGACCCCTGAAATACCCTCCCATACGACTGGGCCCCTCACACACAATGTACTTACCTCACTCCCCGGCACCCGCGTCGCTTCTGAAGCCCGTACATCTTCCTGTCGTGTGGATGAAAACATCCGGCATCGGGGGGAGGGGGGGGTCAGCCAATAGCAGGCAGTGACAGGGACAAGCCTCCCTAGCGTCCCTCCCTAGCCTCCCTACTGCAGCCCCCCTCCCATTATCCGTGCAACGGGGAGATGCGCTCACGGGTGTATGGAGCGGGCCTCTGCAGTGACCCTGCTCCATACGCGCCGTGTGCCCGCTGTTACATACAGCCTCAGCTACTGCAAGAGGTATAGCTCAGAATGGAGGGAGTATAAATCATATTCACCATAATAGATCTCTATTAGGCTTCTTTCACACAACAGTATATTTTGCGGGCTCCGAGCCGCATTTTTTGCTGATAAAATATGGACCCATTCATTTCTATGGGTCCGCAAAAAAAAATGACAGCACACTGTGTGCTGTCCGCATCCGTATGTCCATTCCGTAGCCCGCAAAAAAAAAATAGAACTATTGTCCTATTCTTGTCCGTTTTGTGTAGAAGGATAGGCATTTTTACAATGAATCTGCAAAAAAACGGATGATGTCAGTATGGCACCGCAAAACACAACGGTCATGTGAAAGTAGCTTTAGGGTGAATAGGAGAGGGGATGAAAAGATCCCATGTACAAGGCCCCTATGGGGGCTAAAAGTTTTTTAAAAATGTAAAACAAAACATCAATATATTAAAAGTTTGAATCACCCTCTTTCCCAATTTTACATATAAAAATACATAAACAATAAAAAAATAAACATATTGGGTATTGACACATCCGAAATTGTCTGAACTATTAAAATATTTTTTAAAAATTCCTGTGCGGTGAACACCGTAACAGAAAAAAAAAAAAGAAAAACACGCAATTTGCCTTTTTTTTGTTATTTTGTCCCCCCAAAAAATTGAATAACAGTGATCAAAATGTTGTACATACTACAAAAATTGTATCAATAAAAACTGCAAAAAACAAGCCCTTATACAGCTCTGTAGACTGAAATATAAAAAAAGTTATAGCTTTCAGAATATAGTGATGCAAAGAAAATTTTGATTTTTCTAAACGTTTTTATTTTTTTTAAAGTAGGAAAACAAAAAAAAAATTGCAAGTTTGGTATCGCCGCATTCGTATTGAGCCGCAGAATAAGAACGTCAGGTAATTTTTAGTGCATAGTGAATGCTGTGATGTCAAAACCCTCTTGTTGGAATTCTTTTTTTTTTTTTTTTTTTCAATTTTGCCACACAAAGATTTTTTTTTTCCCATTTCCTAATACAAGACATGGTAAATTAAATGGTGTCATTAAAAAATGCATTTTGTCCCGCCAAAAATAAGCCCGCATATACCTATGTGAAAAATAAAAAAGTTATGGCTTTTGGAACATGAGGAGGAAAAATAAAAAATGTAAAAATGAAAATAGGCCCGATCTTTAAGGGGTTAATAAAACCATCCCATGGAATTTTTTTTTTTACTGGATATTGATTTTGTCAGTGAGGTAATAAAGAGAGCCATTTCTCTCTTCCAAATTACTAGTTGCTGTTTTTTGCTATTGACTTGTAAGGCCTCTTTAACACGAGCGTCACGGATTCAATCCGGATGCGTTCAGAGTACGTTCCAGAAAATCCACACGCATCCGCATGCAATCGCAGTCAGTTTTGACTGCGATTGCGTACGTTCGTTCATTTTTTTCCGCGCGGGTGCGATGCATTTTGATGCATTTTTCACGCGCGTGATAAAAAAATGAATGTTTACATTCAATGTTTTCAACAACATCTCTTAGCAACCATCAGTGAATCACGCATTGCATCCACACTTGCGTGCGGATGCAATGCGTGATTCACGCAGACCCATTCACTTCAATGGGGAGAGGGCTGCATGAAAAACGCAGAATATAGAACATGCTGCGATTTTCACGCAACGGTGAACTGATGCGTGAAAAACATCGCTCATGTGAAAAGACCCATTGAAATGAATGAGTCAGGATTCAGTGCGGGTGCTATGCATTCGCATTACGCATTGCACCCGCGTGGAAATCTCGCCCGTGTGAAAGAGGCCTAAGAGTGCCAGTTTTTGCTGTGTGTCCATTAACCAAATATGGTACACCATTTGAGTATAATTCAGCAATGGAGACGGACACAGCACAGTTTAAGGCCGTATGCACACGAACATGTGCCGGCCGTGCCCGTGCTGCGGGCCGTGTGCAGCCCGCATCACGGATCGCGGACCCATTCACTTCAATGGGTCTGCAATCCGGGAGATGCGGAGCAGAGGCACAGATCGGAACACCACGGAAGCACTACGGTGTGCTTCCGTGGTGTTTCTGGCCGTGCCTCCGCACCGCAAAAAAGTAGCGCAAGCACTACTTTTTTGCGGTGCGGACCCTCGGATGCGGATCGCAGACCCCATTCAAGTGAATGGGTCCGCGATCCGCATGTGGTGGCCTCACGGTCAGTGCCCGTGCATTGCGGACCGCAGTTTGCGGCCCGCAGCACGGGCACGGCCGGCACACGTTCGTGTGCATGAGGCCTAAAGGAACAGAACAGTACTCCAGTTGGGGCAACATGAGTGATGATTGTAAGACTTAGTTTGGCGGCTACAGTTTCACTTGGTCACACATAGAGATGAGTGAATCAATTCTACACAAACTGAATTACATATTAACATAGTAACATAGTTTATAAGGCTGAAAAAAGACATCTGTCCATCCAGTTCGACCTGTTTTCCTACAAGTTGATCCAGAGGAAGGCAAAAAAAAAACCTGAGGTAGAAGCCAATTTTCCCCACTTTAGGAAAAAAAATTCCTTCCCGACTCCAATCAGGCAATCAGAATTACTCCCTGGATCAACGACCCATCTCTAGTAACTATAACCTGTAATATTGTTACCCTCCAGAAATACATCCAGGTCCCTCTTGAACTCTTTTAGTGAACTTACCATCACCACCTCCTCAGGCAGAGAGTTCCATAGTCTCACTGCTCTTACCGTAAAGAATCCTCTTCTATGTTTGTGTACAAACCTTCTTTCCTCCAGAAAGAATGTTATGAATTTTTGGTTTCCAATGTATCAGAAGTTTTTGTCCTTCACAAATCGACCAAAATGGTGTCTGCTATTTTATATATCAAATTACAAGAATATGAAGAAGGAACATCACATCACCTTGTCCTGGTGACTTGCCCATGATGCATTGCAGTCAGCCTCAGCCGAGCATGAGAAAAATACCAGGCAAAGAGGAAAATGCAAGTCTCAGTCCCCTAAAAAACACAAAGGGTCAAAAAAACACTACAAAAAACACTTGCATTTAATACTTCCCATAGACTCCTATGTAATTTCACGAGCTGCTCAGTTTTGCCTAAAAAAAAAAACAAGTATAAAAATAGCATCAAAAAGTGCCAAAAACAACAAAATACTACAACAATTCCAAGCCCACCCAGCTCACTCAAAGGCTACATCTTTCACAACCACTTTTTTTTATATAATGTCAATGCCTATAAAATGGGAAAAAAAAACTTTTAATTCTACAAAAGTAACAAACATGTAAAAACTATATAAATTTGGTATTGCTATAATTGTACTATCCCACGGAATAAATTTTAAAGATAAACTATGATTTAGTTCACATGGTGAATGCCATAAAAATACCAGAATTGCTGCTAATTATTCATACTACCTCCCAAAAGATTAGATAATAGCAAATACTTATGTAGTGTAAACCAAAATGGCACCAATGAAAAATATGTAAATAAAGATCACAGCAATAGCATTTTGTTCTTAGGCCTTGTTCACACATCAGTTATTTGATCAGTTATTTCCATCAGTTTTTGTGAGCCAAAACCAGGAGTGAAGCCTGCACAGAAATTAGGTATAATGAAAAGATCTGCACCTATTCTGTGTTTTTGACCCAAACCTGGTTTTGGCTCACAATAACTGATGTAAATAACTGATCAAATAAATGATGTGTGAACAAGCCCTAAGCAGAGTGCGACAATATGGTATCCATGTACTTTATCATTTATCTATAAAAGCCTGCCTACATTCAGTGCCTGTGTCGTTCATAGTGCGCCCTGCGCTGATGACTGGCAGGAAAAGTCTAAGGCATATTGTTACACCCTAGACTTTTTCCAGGGTGCAGGTGCCCACAGAGAGGGCTCCGAGTGCCGCCTCTGCCACCAGTGCCATAGGTTCACCACCACTGCACTAGACTAAGGCCTGAAGCGTTACAACGCATATATAATAAGTGCAAACCGAGGGCGGATTATTAATAAAAAAATACACAAATTATTGCATCTAACTCAATGGAGCAGATTTATCAAACTGGTGCAAAGGAAAATGGTCTCAGTTGCCCATAGCAACCAGTCAGATTCCATCTTTCATTTTCCAGAGCTACTTTGGAAAGGTGGAAACTGATTGGCTGCTATGGGCAACTAAGACCATTTTCCTTTGCACCAGTTTGATAAATCTCCCTCCAATGTGTGCTATCCCATTACTGTGAAAAGTTTTTGCTGACATTATATTATTTGCTGTTGACATATTCTGTTATAGTAAACTGAAACATTTAAGTCTCATTCACACGTCCCTGTCCGTGCTCAAATCCGTGAGCAGGTGGTCAGTGATGCATCCGTGAAGCTGTCCGTGAAGGATCCGTGTTGGTTCTGTGTGTCCGTTTTTTGCTGTCCGTGTTGCATCAGTGTTTCACTGACACTAAACAGCTGAAAAATAATTTTCAAAGCATCTCTTCGTAATGATTTGTGAAACACGGATGCAACACGGATGACATCCGTGAGGGATCCGTGGTTTTCACGGACTCATTGACTATTATGGGCGTGAGGGATCCGGGAACACAGATCAAGATTAGCATCCGTGCTAAAAAAACGGAACCACGGACCGTGATGAAACACTGATCTGAACACAGACATTAAAATGAATGGGGACGTGTGCTGTCCATGGAGAACACGTACAGCACACGTCCGTGAAACACTGACGTGTGAATGAGGCTTTATACAGTACATTATTCAGTTGCTATGTGATTCAGATAAATTCGGATGTCAAGAGCTGGAATTTGTTGCATTAAATCCTAGTTTTGACAGCTATTTGTACAAGTGTCTTCTTTATTTTTTTGTTACAGTGGGCAGTTTAGATGCAATAAAATAAATATTTGGATTTTGTGGTAGGACAGCGCAAAACCTGTTTACCCTGTTCTATGACAAGATTAATGTGTGTTCAGTCAGTGAAGGAGCGGCTGAAAATGGAAGACAATTCTCCTCATTACATGTCAGTGACGCATTAACATTGGAATGTTGTTATATGTATTACGCTTGTTTCTTATGAGTAAACTTTCATGATACCCAAGATAGGGGGTATGGGCTGAGCCTCCCTCCTGCTCACAGTCCTTGAAGTTATGATAAATTTTGGATGGACATTTGGCTCTGCCCACTGCAGAAACATGCTCATTAGGCCTCTTTCACACAAGCGTCACGGATTCAGTCCGGATGCGTTCAGAGTGCATTCCGGAAAATCCACACGCATCCGCACCAATCCGCACGCAATCGCAGTCAGTTTGGACTGCGATTGTGTTCAGTTGTTCAGTTTTTTTCGCAATGCGTTTTGATGCGTTTTTCACGCGCGTGATAAAAAACTGAATGTTTACAAACAACATCTCTTAGCAACCATCAGTGAATAACGCATTGCATCCACACTTGCGTGCGGATGCAATGCGTGATTCACGCAGACCCATTCACTTCAATGGGGCCAGGGCTGCGTGAAAAACGCAGCATATAGAACATGCTGCGATTTTCACGCAACAGCGAACTGATGCGTGAAAAACATCGCTCATGTGAAAAGACCCATTGAAATGAATGAGTCAGGATTCAGTGCAGGTCCAATGCGTTCGCATCACGCATTGCACCCGTGCAGAAATCTCGCCCGTGTGAAAGGGGCCTTAGGGATGAGCATACTTCAGTTTTTGAAGTTCGGGTTCGGGTTTATGCTGAATCGCGTTATGGATTCCGTTACCACGGAACATAATGCAATTCAATTACGGAATGCATAACGCCTTGGGCATCCCATTATGCATTCCTTCATTGAATTGCATTATGTTCCGTGATAACGGAATCCATAACGCGATTCAGCGTAAAACCGAACCCGAACTTCAAAAACTGAAGTTCGCTCATCCCTAATGAGCATATATGTTTGCACAGTTGTACTCACTTTGTGTATCCCCTCAATGGCTACTCTATCCACCCTGGGAACATGATAAAATCCTTCTAGGCAATGCCTGTCTATAAAGAAACCGAAGCAGAGAAGGAGCTGGGCTTTGCAAGATGACAGCACAATTTAAAATAAGCCAATAATCCACTTAAAACACAAAATATCACAGATTTGGATTCGCCTTCTACAAAGGAAGCACTATATCTTATAGCCCTTATTTGAGAACACGTCAAGTAGGCAGTAGAGCAATATTACATATTATATCTTGTATATAAGAAGATTAATACGAGAATGCACGTAGCCTCATTGAGATGTTCAAACAACAATGGGAATCGTTAGTCTCATGTAAATAATACCTCTCTGTATTCTCTGAATGTACCAACAGTGACTTTATTCATGAACTACAGACAATGTACAATACAAATAATCAGATATCATTAGATGAGTGACTAGCTCCAATAATTATGGGCGTAGAGCATCTACCATACAATACACATAAATGATGTCATAGAGACTGTGTTCTCTCAGGTTTGTCATTGTCATAGGATCATGCCTGCAGACAGATTCCAAATTGGTGCTTTATACACAAAAATAGTTTTACTTCCCATTTAAACGGCTATTCCGGCATTCATACGAGAAACAGTGTAATACAACATTTCACTACAGCCTTCAGAGTTAACATGCAGGCACTGGCAGCTTCCTCAATACACACAACAGATGGTGAGGTTGTCCAGCAATAGGACCCCTTCTCAATTTGATTACTATCAGCGGAGCTGAAGACCAAAGGGGGTTGTCAACCAGGAGGGAATGTGGGTACAGTCAATGCACTGGAGCAGCGAAGTCACTAGATTTTACGTTTTATTTCGCAGTGCAGTGATTGTGGTGTTCTGTAGGATTAGCAAACTTCTACATTGAGGTTATGGCCACACGTGGCATATACTGGGCGGATTTTCTGCAGTGAGTGTGAAAAGTGCACAGTCTATAAAGAAGCTGTGAATAAGATTTTGAAAAATCTTATCCACAAACTGTGGAAATATTCCAGAACAATATCCACACATTCTTGACAACGGGTGTGCATTTTAAACCCCTAGCCGATTCATGTTGCGGATGTCTGGTACAGATTTCACCCTAAGCGATGCAGAGTGTTAAATTTGCAGAAAACTAACAACATTTGTTTTGGATTTTGCAGCTGCAAAATATACAGTGCCTTGCGAAAGTATTCGGCCCCCTGGAACTTTTCAACCTTTTGCCACATATCAGGCTTCAAACAAAAAGATATATAATTTTTTGTTGAAGAATCAACAATAAGTGGGTCACAATTGTGAAGTGGAACGAAATTTATTGGATCATTTAACACCTTGACGACCTAGGACAAGAATGCTTGTCCTAATATGGCGTTACTTAATGCCCTAGGACGAGCATTCTCGTTCTAGGGTTAAGGTGCTGCTGCCCGCTGCCGCAATCTGCAGCAGGAGCCCGGCTAATACTAACAGCCGGGCCTCTGCTGTATCCGCCAGCACCGGTGATTACACCGATGCCGGCGGATTAACCCCTTGTATGCCACGGTCACGCTGACCGCGGCATACAAGGTAATTGCGGCAGCTTTTAAAGCCATCGGGTCCCCGTGAGGCGGTGGGGGGGTGGGGCCCGATGGCTGAGATGGAAGCCACGATGCCTTGCCCAGAGGCATCGGGACTCACATCTACGGAAGCCCAGGAGACCCAGCCACAGCGCTGGGTCTCCTAGGCAACGGTCAGCGTCTCAGTGTGAGACGCTGACAGTTGAATGCAGCACAATACAGATGTATTGTGCTGCATTCAATCAGGGATCAGACCCTGAAATGTTAAAGTCCCTTACTGGGACATAAGTGAAATGTTAAATAAAAAGTTAAATAAAAGTGTTTTAACAAAAAAAAAAAAAAGTTTCAATAAAAAAAAGCCCCTTCCCCATAAAGAAACACATAAAAATAGAAAAAAAAATAAAAATATACATATTAGATATCGCCACATCCGTAAAAACCTGCTTTATTAAAATATCACATGATCCAGCCCGCCCGGTCAACACCGTAAAAAATAAAAACTGTCTAAAAAAAGTCATTTTTTGTCACATTTCATCACAAAAAATGTAATACCATGCGATCAAAAAAGCGTATGCCCCCAAAAATAGTACCAATCTAACCGTCATCTCATCCCGCAAAAAATGAGCCCCTACCCGAGACAATCACCCAAAAAATAAAAAAAACTACAGCTCTCTGACTATGGAGACCCTAAAACATGATTTTTTTGTTTCAAAAATGATATTATTGTGTAAAACTTAAAAAAATTAAAATAAGTATACATGTTAGGTATCGCCACGTCCGTAAAAACCTGCTCTACAAAAATATAGCATGATCTCTCCCCTCAGGTGAACACTGTAAAAATAAAAAATAAAAACTGTCTAAAAAAAGCCATTTTTTGTCACATTTCATCACAAAAATTGTAATACCAAGCGATCAAAAAAGCGTATGCCCCCAAAAATAGTACCAATCTAATCGTCATCTCATCCCGCAAAAAATGAGCCCCTACCTGAGACAATCACCCAAATAATAAAAAAATTACAGCTCTCTGACTATGGTTTTGTGCTTCAAAAATATTGTGTAAAACTTAAATAAATAAAAAAAAGTATACATATTAGATATTGCCGCGTCCGTAACAACCTGCTCTATAAAAATATCACACTATCTAACCTGTCAGATGAATGTTGTAATTAACAAAAAATAAAAACAATGCCAAAACTGCTAGTTTTTGTTACCTTGCCTCACAAAAAGTGTAATATAGAGCTACCAAAAATCATATGTACCCTAAAATAGCACTAACAAAACTGCCAACTTATCCCGTAGTTTCCAAAATGGGGTCAGTTTTTTGGAGTTTCCTACTCTAGGGGTGCATCAAATGTGACATGGCAACTTAAACTTTTTCCAGTGAAATCTGCCCTGGCGTTCCTTTCCTTCTGCGCCCTGCCGTGTGCCTGTACAGCAGTTTACGATGACAAATGGGGCATTTCTGTAAACTACAGAATCAGGGTAATAATTACTGAGTTTTGTTTGGCAGTTAACCCTTGCTTTATTCTCAGAATAAAATGATTCATATGGAAAATCTGTCAAAAAAGTGAAATTCGGAAATTTTGGCTACATTTTCCTTTAATTCTTGTGGAACACCTAAAGGGTTAATAACGTTTGTAAAATCAGTTTTGAATACCTTGAGGGGTGTAGTTTCTAAAATGGGGTCATTTTTGGGTGGTTTCTATGATGGAAGCCTCACAAAGTGACTTCAAACCTGAACTGGTCCTTAAAAAGTGGGTTTTGGAAATTTTGTGAAAAATTTCAAGATTGCTTCTAAATTTCTAAGCCTTCTAACGTCCCAAAAAAATAAAATATAATTTTCAAAGTGATCCACACCTGAAGTAGACACATGGGGAATGTAAAGTCATAACTATTTTTGGAGGCATTACTATGTATTTTAAAAGTAGAGAAATTGACATTTGGAAATTTGCTAATTTTTCTAAATTTTTTGTAAATTTGGTATTTTTTTATAAATAAGAATGAAATATTTTGACTCAAATTTACCACTGTCATGAAGTACAATATGTGACGAGAAAACAATCTCAGAATGGCCTGGATAAGTTAAAGCGTTCTAAAGTTATCACCATATAAAGTGAGACATGTCAGATTTGCTAAAAATGGCCTGGTCCTTAAGGTGAAAAATGGCTGGGTCCTTAAAGGGGTTGTCCCACGAAAAATATTCTACAGTTTTCAAACCAGCACCTGGATCTGAATACTTTTGTAATTGCATATAATTAAAAATTTTGTATAGCTACTGAGTTATTCAATAACATGTATCTGTATAGGACCACTTAATTTCTTATTTCTTTGACCTGCTCACTGAGCAGGCCGCACATGCTCAGTTTCAACTTTTAACTGCCTCCTGAGCTGTGATAGTGAGAGCTGAGACCCCCCCTTAGCTGCAGCAGAAAAGACACTCCCCTTAAGCTGCCAGCTTGATATAAATCTAGAAGAGCAATGAATGGGGAGATCTCTGGATCCATGTGAGGTACAGGGCTGGTTCTAGCTTTGTTAAAAAGAGGTTGTCATGTACTATATGATGTCTGATTTTCATTTTTTACATTATTCGTGGGATAACCCCCCTTTAAGGTGTTAAACTTTTTTTGTAATAATAAAACTGAAAAGTGTGGCGTGCAAAATTATTCGGCCCCCTTGCATTAATACTTTGTTGCGCCACCTTTTGCTGCAATTACAGCTGCAAGTCGCTTGGGGTATGTCTCTATCAGTTTTGCACATCTAGAGACTGAAATTCTTGCCCATTCTTCCTTGCAAAACAGCTTGAGCTCTTTGAGGTTGAATGGAGAGCGTTTGTGAACAGCGGTTTTCAGCTCTTTCCACATATTCTCAATTGGATTCAGGTCTGGACTTTGACTTGGCCATTCTAAGACCTGGATACTTTTATTTTTGAACCATTCCATTGTAGATTTTGCTTTATGTTTGGGATCATTGTCTTGTTGGAAGATAAATCTCTGTCCTAGTCTCAGGTCTTTTGCAGACTCCAACAGGTTTTCATCCAGAATGGTCCTGTAATTGGCTCCATCCATCTTCCCATCAATTTTAACTATCTTCCCTGTCCCTGCTGATGAAAAGCAGGCCCAAACCATGATGCTGCCACCACCATGTTTGACAGTGGGGATGGTGCGTTCAGGGTGATGAGCTGTGTTGCTTTTACACCAAACATATCGTTTTGCATTGTTTCCAAAAAGTTCGATTTTGGTTTCATCTGACCAGAGCACCTTCTTCCACATGTTTGGTGTGTCTCCCAGGTGGCTTGTGGCAAACTGTAAACGAGACTTTTTATGGATATCTTTGAGAATTGGCTTTCTTCTTGCCACTCTTCCATAAAGGCCAGATTTGTGAAGTGTTGGACTGATTGTTGTCTTATGGACAGACTCTCCCACCTCAGCTCACCTCCCAACCATCTCTGCAGTTCATCCAGAGTGATCATGGTGTAAGAAATATGATTATTGACAATATTAAAATTAAAGCATAATAATACTGAACAATAATAATATCCTCACGTAAATTCTAGGGGACGGTCGGCGAAGAAAGCACACAACAACAGTGCATAGAAACAAAAGAAATTATATTATTTATAGACACAAATGAACTGTGTGAAAATAGGAAAATATCAACCAACAATCAAACACTGGAAAATATAAAACCACACTGATACAAACAGACCTAGAATATTAGCCAGAAAAACACAACAATACAGACGGTTCCTCCAAAAATAACCCTCCAGCACAATAATCAAACTAGCATTTCTTCTGCGGTGTTGCTATCAGTGTGTGAAGAGTGGGAGAAGAGGGTTGCATTGACAACCCGACACAATGGGCAGCACTTTGAACACATTTTATAAGCACACCATTGTTTTTCTTGTGAAATTCTCAATAAGTTTGATGTGTCACATGACCCTCTTCCCATTGAAAAAACTAAAGTTGGTCCAAAATGGCCAACTTCAAAATGGCCGCCATGGTCACCACCCATCTTAAAAAGTTTCCCCCCTCCCATATACTAATGTGCCACAAACAGCAATTTAATATCACTAACCATTCCCATTTTATTTAGGTGTATCCATATAAATGGCCCACCCTGTAGAATGGATGCATGATGTTAAATTCTATATGGGACTACAGCTGATTTGAGCTTTGAGAACATCTGGATGATACCTATGACTGGGCAGTTAATGTACAGGGTTACAATCTTTTTAGAAAGGATCGTCAAAACCGGCGAGGGGGAGGGGTCTGCCTTTATATAAAGTCCTGTCTAAAGCCCACAATCCGGGAAGATATAAGTGAGGGACATGAAGATGTGGAGTCACTGTGGGTAGAAATAAATAGAGCCAAAAACAATAATAAAATACTAATAGGAGTTTATTATAAACCACCTAATATATCAGAGGCCACAGAAAATCAATTTCTAAATGAAATAGACGAAGCGGCAAATCAGAATGAGGTTGTTATTATGGGGGACTTCAACTACCCAGATATAGACTGGGAAACTGAAACCTGTATATCTCATAAAGGAAACAGGTTCTTGACAATAACCAAAGACAATTACCTTTCCCAACTGGTTCAGGACCCGACTAGAGGGACGGCCATACTGGACTTAGTATTAACCAATAGACCTGACAGAACAACAGATGTGCAGGTTGGGGGACATCTGGGTAACAGTGACCATAAAATAATAACCTTTAAATTGTCATTAAAAAAAGCATTTCTTCAGGGAGGAACAAAAATACCAAACTTCAAAAATGCAAAATTTAGCCATCTAAGAGAGGCCATAGGTCTAACTAACTGGGACAAAATCCTCAAAAATAAAAATACAGCCACAAAATGGGATATTTTTAAAAGCATCCTAATATCTAATTGTGAGAGGTACATACCGTATAGGAATAAAATGATAAGAAACAAGAAAAAACCAATGTGGATAAATAGAACTGTAAAAAAAGCAATAAATGACAAAAAGAAAGCATTTAAATCACTAAAACAGGAGGGGAGCAAGAAAGCATTGAAAAACTATAAGGAAAAAAATAGAATTTGTAAAAGACAAATAAAAGCAGCTAAACTAGAGACTGAAAGACTAATTGCTAAAGAGAGTAAAACTAACCCTAAAATGTTCTTCAATTATATAAATACTAAAAAGTATAAATCTGAAGGTGTCGGCCCCTTACAGAGTAGTGAGGGGGGAGTAGCAGAGAGCGATGAGGAGAAAGCAAAACTCTTAAATATTTTTTTCTCCACTGTATTCACTGAGGAAAAAAAATGTCAGATGAAATGCAGAATATAAAAGTGAATTCCCCTTTAAAAGTGTCCTGTCTGACCCAGGAAGAAGTACTGGGGCGTCTTAAAAAGATTAAAATAGACAAATCGCCAGGACCGGATGGCATACACCCACGTATCCTAAGAGAATTAAGTAATGTCATTGCCAGACCCTTATACTTGATATTTAAGGACTCTATACTGACAGGGAGTGTTCCACAGGATTGGCGCATAGCAAATGTGGTGCCAATATTCAAAAAGGGTCCAAAAACAGAGCCCGGGAACTATAGGCCGGTAAGTTTAACATCTGTAGTGGGTAAACTGTTTGAAGGTTTTCTAAGAGATGCTATCTTGGAGTACCTCAATGAAAATAAGCAAATAACTCCATATCAGCATGGCTTCATGAGGGATCGGTCATGTCAAACCAATTTAATCAGTTTCTATGAGGAGGTAAGTTCTAGACTTGACCGCGGGGAATCAATGGATGTCGTATATCTGGACTTCTCCAAAGCATTTGACACGGTACCACATAAAAGGTTAGTATATAAAATGAGAATGCTTGGCCTTGGAGAAAATGTCTGTATGTGGGTAAGTAAATGGCTCAGTGATAGAAAACAGAGGGTGGTTATTAATGGTACATACTCAGATTGGGTCACTGTAACTAGTGGGGTACCACAGGGGTCAGTATTGGGCCCTATTCTCTTCAATATATTTATTAATGACCTTGTAGAAGGCTTGCACAGTAAAATATCAATTTTTGCAGATGACACTAAACTGTGTTTAACACAGAAGAGGACAGTACACTACAGTACACTGCTACAGATGGATCTGGATAGACTGGAGGCTTGGGCAGAGAAGTGGCAGATGAGGTTTAACACTGACAAATGTAAGGTTATGCATATGGGAAGGAATAATGCAAGTCACCAGTACATACTAAATGGTAAAACATTGGGTAACTCTGACATGGAAAAGGACCTAGGAATTTTAGTGAACAGCAAACTAAGCTGCAGAAACCAGTGTCAGACAGCTGCTGCCAAGGCCAATAAGATAATGGGTTGCATCAAAAGGGGCATAGATGCCCGTGATGAGAACATAGTCCTGCCACTTTACAAATCACTAGTCAGACCACACATGGAGTACTGTGTACAGTTCTGGGCTCCTGTGAACAAGGCAGACAGAGCAGAGCTGGAGAGGGTTCAGAGGAGGGCAACTAAAGTCATAGCTGGAATGGGTGGACTACAGTACCCAGAAAGATTATCAAAATTAGGGTTATTCACTTTAGAAAAAAGACGACTGAGGGGAGATCTAATAACTATGTATAAATATATCAGGGGTCAGTACAGAGATCTCTCCCATGATCTCTTTATCCCAAGGACAGTAACCATGACGAGGGGACATCCTCTGCGCCTGGAGGAAAGAAGGTTTGTTCACAAAAATAGAAGAGGATTCTTTACGGTAAGAGCAGTGAGACTATGGAACTCTCTGCCCGAGGAGGTGGTGATGGTAAGTTCAGTAAAAGAGTTCAAGAGGGGCCTGGATGTATTTCTGGAGGGTAATAATATTACAGGTTATAGTTACTAGATATGGGTTGTTGTTGATCCAGGGAGTAATTCTGATTGCCTGATTGGAGTCGGGAAGGAATTTTTTCCCCTAAAGTGAGGAAAATTGGCTTCTACCGCACAGGGGTTTTTTGCCTTCCTCTGGATCAACTTGTAGGAAAAAAGGCTGAACTGGATGGACAGATGTCTTTTTTCGGCCTTATAAACTATGTTACTATGTATGTTACTATCTATTGCTTACATATATTTCTTAATGAGAAGCTGCTATTAAGTTTAAAAATATTTCAGTTTGTCATCATTATTATCTCACAACAACCATGTAGCTGCCACAGTCCATCATTTAGCAATGCCTGAAATTTGGGATCATAATCAGATGTTATTTTTATAAACTAAATTGAAAAACATGAAATAGGATTTATTTCTTTGGCCTGTGACTCTAGCGTCCTTGTAAGCCAGTTAATGTCTACTGTCTCAAGAGAACCAGCACAATAAAAATGTATGAAGCATCTTGCAGACACAGAGGCGTAGCTAAAGGCTTATGAGCCATGATGCAAGAGTCCAGCTTGGGGCCCCTCTTCCCTCAGTGCTTTGTGGCCAGGGGCAGGGGAACACATAGCCTTCCTGCTGCCTGAGGCAAAAATTGAAACGGCACCCCCACCCCCGCATTCCAAATTTTTTACCTAACCCCTTCCCTCCAGCCAGAGGTGTAACTTGACCAGCATGCACTTTCTATAATACCAGTAACTTCTTATGTGGTCCAAGGATCTTTGGGCCCCCTCAGGCTCCTGAGCCCGGTAATGACTGCTACCTCTGCACCTCCAATAGCTACGCCCCTGGGTAGACAGATCAGTTTAATAAAAAAATATATATATATGTTCAGTGTTTTGTGACAATTTAATTTGTTTTAGACATCCAAACTAACTCCTTCTTTCTCTGCACATAAGATGAATATTGGTCAAAACCAACAATTTTGGCGGGTTCATCTTAATAATATATATGGGGTTGTCACAACTCTCCATTAAAATAAGCCTTCGTGGGAGAGTCAGGACATCCAAAAGAAGCATCCAGCATGGTGGATTTCATTGTGCCAGATATTTTGTTCCTGCAGGAACACCTGTGGCAATGGCTCATTATCCCCATTGAAAACACATGCATATTCAGTGTGAGCTTAGCGATCATGTATATGGGGGAGTCCAAAGGAATAGCTGCCAGCCAAGAAGTTGTTTAACCAGATGCTAAACAATCATGTTAATGCTGTTCAATGCTTCACATCTGTTTTTTATATATAAATTATAGAACATGTCCTATGCTGACCTGTATTGTGATGAAGAATAGTTATTTCTAGTCAGGGAAGTTATAAAAATAAGGAATGCATCTGTATTCTGCAGATCTGATTTTTATGGATCAGTGGCTCTGTGCCAGGGGAGTTGCTAGGGTCTCAAAAGATCCGGGGACCAAGCCCCAATGCATATGGCCCAATATTGTAAGTCAACCAACCTTCCACCCTTCCTGCAAACACTAACACTGAAGACATTTTGCTGTACTCGCTATACAGCAGCACATACCTGTCACATCCAGGGCCTCCCAGGTGACATCTCCTGTGATGTACATCTTCTCTGTCGTCATCTTCTCCATTCGGTCTGGACAACTTCTCTCAGGTGCCTCATCTCTGCAGAGTGTGACACACAAACATAGTAACATAGCTTATAAGGCCGAAAAAAGACATCTGTCCATCCAGTTCGGCCTGTTATCCTGCAAGTTGATCCAGAGGAAGGCACAAAAAACCCTGTGAGGTAGAAGCCAATATTCCTCACTTTAGGGGGAAAAAAATTCCTTCCTGACTCCAATCAGGCAATCAGAATTACTCCCTGGATCACCAACCTATCTTTAGTAACTATAACCTGTAATATTATTACACTCCAGAAATACATCCAGACCCCTCTTGAACTCTTTTACTGAACTTACCATCACCACCTCCTCAGGCAGAGAGTTCCATAGTCTTACTGCTCTTACCGTAAAGAATCCTCTTCTATGTTTGTGAACAAACCTTCTTTCCTTCAGGCGCAGAGCATGTCCCCTCGTCACAGTCACAGTCCTGGGGATAAAATGATCATGGGAGAGATCTCTGTACTGACCGCTGATATATTTATACATAGTTATTAGATCTTTCCTCAAACATCTTAGCTTCCTCAATTTTCTGTACCCCCAAATACTATCCTGAAGAAATATCAGTGCCCTCAAAGTCCCACCAATAGTAATCCTCTTCTAGAATGCCCTCATTAGTAATACTGCCCCCTACAGTGTCCCCAACAGTGATAGTACCCCCCAAGAGTGCCCTCATTATAAGAGCCCACCAGTATTATTAATGCCCTTACAGAGTGCCCATAAGAAATAAGCCCCCCCATTGTTCCCCCAGTGGTAGTAAAACTACAGACCCCTCAGTAGTAATAAGACCCCCCATAGTGCTCCTAGTACAAATAAGGCGGATCTATAAGTTCCTCCTATAGAGCCCCCAGTAGTACTAAGAACGCTTAAAGGGGTTCTGTAGTTTTTTCAAACTGATGATCTATCCTCTGGATAGATCATCAGCATCTGATCGGCGGGGGTCCGACACCCGGGACCCCTGCCGATCAGCTGTTTGAGAAGGCAGCGGCGCTGCAGGAGCGCCGCGGCCTTCTCTGTGTTTACCGCAGGCCCAGTGACGTCACGACTAGTATCACTGGCCTGGGCGGGGCTAAGCGCTATTCACATGAATGGAGCTTAGCCCCGCCCAGGCCAGTGATAGTAGTCGTGACGTCACTGGCCTGCGGTAAACACAGAGAAGGCCGCGGCGCTCCTGGAGCGCCGCTGCCTTCTCAAACAGCTGATCGGCAGGGGTCCCGGGTGTCGGACCCCCGCCGATCAGATGCTGATGATCTATCCAGAGGATAGATCATCAGTTTGATAAAACTACAGAACCCCTTTAATGTGCCCTGGATTTAAAATTCCCCCACAGTGCCCCCAGTATTTATAATGCCCTCTACTGTTATAATGCTCACCCTGAAGTGCCCCAGTATTTATATCGCCCCGTACTGTTATAATGCTTGCCCTGAAGTGCCCCCAGTAGTACTAAGAACGCCTAATGTGCCCTGGATTTAAAATCCCCCACAGTGCCCCCAGTATTTATAATGCCCTCTACTGTTATAATGCTCACCCTGAAGTGCCCCAGTATTCATATCGCCCCCTACTGTTATAATGCTCGCCCTGAAGCGCCCCCAGTATTTATAATGCTCACCCTGAAGTGCCCCCTGTAGTTATATTCCTCCATTTACTGTCCTCAGAAATTATAATTCCTCAGCCCCTCCACCATACAGTCCCATGTAAATAACATTATTTCCCTCCCTCCGCCATAGAGTCCCAAGTAACTACCATCACACCATCTGTCCAATCCCCTCCTATATACATTCTTATGTAAATAACATCCCTCTATATCTACAGCCCCCTCCAAAATGCAGTCCCATGTAAATAACATCACACCATCTCTCCTGCCTCCTTAAACATACAGTCCCATGTAAATAACATCACTCCACCCCACTGTCCCATGTAAATAACTTCCCTCCCTTCAGCCCTAACATACAGTCCCAGTTAAATAACTACAACCCCCAGCATTGCTCTGCCTCTCCCTTCACTTACCTCTCCTCATGTAGCAGACCTCACCACAGCTTCTTCCCAGGACTTCTCTTCACTGCTGAGCAGTCCTCTCCTGCACTAGTCACATGACTGTGACATAATCCAAGGTCCTTTTCAGCTACTGCATTCAGAACTGATCACATGACCTGTGATGTCATCACAGGTCCTTCAGTTCTTGCAGTGCATTAGATTCAATTGTATTGCCATCCTGAGGATGGCAATACAGTTGGATCTGTCGGGCAGGCAGGACAATCGGGGCCTGGGAGAAAACATCAGGGGCCAAGGCCCCGAATGTTTTAGCCTAGCAACGCCCCTCTGTGCTCTGTGCCATGAGGCCGTAAAAGCATTCAATGTCATGTGTGGACTCTCACTTCATATGGTTTCATTGCTGGCAGCATGGGTCTGGAGCGACACAATCACAGATTTAAAAGATCACTTTTGGTATGTTATAGGGGCATATCAAAAGTTTTGATGGGTCGGAGTCTGAGCACTGAGACCCCCACAATCTCTAGAACGAGTGGACAGAAGCACTCGCTTAGTGCATTCTCTCTCCTCGCCACTGTACAGTAATCGTGACAACTCAATAGAAAGTCTATGGGCCCGTCTGGCTCCCATCTTGCGCAGTGAGGAGATTGAGAGCATCCTAACCGAGCACTTCTCTCCCCTCGTTGGTGGTGGTCTTACAATCAACATTTTTTAAACCACAACAGTATAAAAACTCATCAATATGACATTATGCATAGTATAAAAAAACACCACAGTGGATTATAGGGATGCACATTTTTGAGCAATATAAATGGAAATCATGGTCCACGTGAATAAAGTCTAAATAGTGGTGATAAATAGTGGCGCGAGACGGCAGACAGGGCCAGCCTGAGGAGATGAATGCTGGCCTGGCCCTGTCACTCAGGAAGAAAAGGGCATGCATTGAGGTGGGCAAACAGAGCCTGTAGGAGCAGGGGCAACGCTCCCCCCTGCTCCTAGGAGGCTAATTAGCATATGATAAAAGGTTGAATTACATAAAAACAGGGACACTGAATAAAATAAATAGCAGACTTCAAATCAGGGGACATCGGCATATTGAGAATGTCATCCTGTTTAATAGGGACAAATTTGGTGACAGAAACCCTTTAAATAAGTGTACAGTAGTTGAGGTAATGTGCTGGAGATTAGAAAAACTGCAGTTTATTGTCCACTTATAAATCAATGATGTGTTTTGGGAAAATTAAATTGGATACACTTGATTTGCTTCGTCAAATCTTGAAAGTTATCATAAATGGCATCATTATATGAGGGATAGACATGTATGGTATAAACTGCATCAGTCATTGATAGTAACTACAATGGAGAACTGTTTAAGGTTATGATGAAAGCACATCACATGTTCAATTACACTTAACACACTTATACACGAATCAATGTAATTATTGTGTACATTAACCTCTTCTTTGCCTGTATGATTACAAAACTAATATATGTAACGTCCGTGTGGAACAAAATCATGATCAACAGAACTAATAGCCAAAGCAAGCAACAAAGCAAAGGAGAGGAAGAAAATAGTGAAAAACATAGATTTTCATCAATACAGGCTGTGTTCCAGATACGTATACTGATCAGCCATGAAACATTAAAACCAATTGCCTAATATTGCATGGGAACCCCTATACTGCAAAAACATCTCTGACCCTTTGAAGAATGAACTGCAAAGGACTATTGAACATGTCTTGTGGTATTTGGCACCAAGACTTTAGCAGCAGATCCTTTAAACAGTAACTAAACCTTTGACTAACATGTTAATATGTTGTCCCTAATGCCCTAATAAAACTTTTTCTAATATACTTTATTAATGGATTTTCTATTTTTATTACTTTTATTCTTTTCCCTACCTAAAGCATACCATTCTCTTTGCGCTTAAAACTGACATTTCTGTACACCGGTGTACGGAGTAAGGACTACCTTGTGAAGTTTATGAATGGGGCTGCAGCAGCAGTGCGTATGGGCAGGAGCGCATATTGCTGCTCTTGCCTGTGCCCCCTTCCCCCCAAGAGGTTTACTAACTCCTGGCCCCCATAACTACCCCTACGCAGGCCCATCATTTCTGGTAGTGGTAATTTGATGGAGAAGGTGGGACGGTATTTAGATTCTCAGTTTAAAGGCATAGTGGCTAATCTTCCGTTTTTAGTAATGGATACCACAGATTTTTTGCGGAATATTGAGGGGATTCACTTAGAGGGAGATATGTTACTGGTAACGTAAAGTGGAATCACTGTATACCAGTATCAAACATCAGGATGGCATTTGGGCGGTTGAGTTCTTTTTGATGCAGGAAAATATGGATGATCAGAGAAAAGGCTTTTTGTTGGATCTTCTAAATTTTGTTCTTATACACAATTTTTTTTTAACTTTTGATGGATCCTTCTACCTACAGCTCCAAGGGACTGCGATGGGGGGTGCCCTGTGGGCCCTCTTACGCAAATTTGTTCCTGTTGGAGAGGGATCTTTTCCTGTCAGATTGATGCACATCAATGGACCGCACCATTT
>ONZH01015549.1:0-52306 GCA_900303285.1 Rhinella marina | reverse complement strand
AGATGATATTATTAGCAAATGACTGGTTGTATTGTGTGACGTACAGAAAGTGTCGCCTGGACAGTATATATGGATCGGAGCGAGTGTGCTGAACTGTGACACACAGAAAGGTTACACGCAGCTGAGTAAAATGGATTTGTATCACTGAGCTAAAACAACTGAAAAACTTATTTTCTTTTAAATTTTGTTTTTTTGGGAACGTGACGTGCAAGAACTATGGTAGAACTGACTGACACCCTGTTAACAGTGGCTATTTAGACTGCGACCCAGACTAATGCCGCACAGAGAGTTTTCTGGATCAAGCTGTATACGTTATTGGTAGCAAATGACTTGGTTGTATTCTGTGATGTACAGAAAGTGTCACCTGGACAGTATATATGGATTGGAGTGACTGTGCTTAACTGTGACACACAGAAAGGTTCCACACTGCTGTGTGCAATGGATTTGTATCACTGAGATAGAACTATAAAAAAAAAACAGGGTTAGATATGGTGATAGCTGCACTACTAGTGCCAGCCACCCAGCCAAGCCAGGAGACAAAAAAAAAATTCTTCTAGCCCTTAGAAGGGCTGTTGGGTTCTTTGTGGGTGATTCCTGCCTAACAGACAACTAAATTCAGGCCCTAACACTGTCCCTGAAAGGCAGCAGCTCTATCCCTAACAGACGGCATCTGAGCCGAGCACCGCGGCCAGTCACTAGTATATTCCAGGGTCACCTGATCAGGCCAGCCAACCCCTGCTATCGACATGTAAGGGCCCCACGTGATGCTGGGTGTACCGCAGAGTCTCCTGGCTTGTGATTGGCTGTGTTTATAGGCGCCAAAAAAGCACGATGCGGAAGTTGCCATTTCCTCGAGTATGGCGAGATACTCGTCCGAGCAGCGAGTACTTACGAGTACCCTAATACTCGAACGAGCACCAAGCTCGGACGAGTATGCTCGCTCATCTCTAGTGATTACCTAAGCTTATGACAATCAAAGTATTAAGTAAACAGAACGTTATATTTATAGAACATAACATACGTACATATATATAGGGGAAGAGGGTAGGGGAAAGTAGGGGAAGGGAAAGGAAGGGGGGGGCATTCCAGATCAAGGACCAGCATCAAGGCCTAAACAGAATACCAGAGACAAGGTAACTCATGCGGGATTTGAAGCCAAATGGAAGAGAAGGCTATTTGCTGATCAGAGAGTGTGTTCTGCCTGGGATGAAATCGTCTTTGCAGTTGGCAAAATGTTTGTCTCCCTCCATTTCACCCATGGGGACCAAATCTTGGTGTATTTTTGGTGGGATCTTTGCTCCCAATGGGAAAGGTCTTCTAATTTAGCAATACTTTCTACTTTCTCTGGCCATGACGAAATGGAGGGGGCGGTCACTGATTTCCAATTGGACGCTATCAATAACCTAGCTGCGGCAAATAAAACTCTTGTCAGTGACTTAAATAAGTTGGAGAGTTTATGTGGTAATAAGGCTAAAAGAGCTGTCTTGGGACAATAGGGGAGATCTGAGATCCTAATTTGTAGGATACTCCTAATTTTATCAAAGACCTTCATGCAAAAGGACGACACCATAGGGCAGGATCACCATATATGTATGAAGGTACCTGTTTTGTTGTTACATCTCCAACATAAGTCAGATGTGGTACCATACATTCTCTTCAATCTAGCTGGCGTTAAATACCATCTAGTGAGCAATTTATAAGCGTTTTCCTGTATAGTTACACATCTGGAAGTGGCCTTGGGAGCCATAAGTAAAGTCTGAGTGTCTTTATTTGAAAACTTCACATCTAAGTCTCTTTCCCATTCTCTTATAAAATATAAGGAAGGCGGTATTTCTATTTTGAGAAGGTTTCGACTTATTGTGGAGATCATTTTGGTTGGTGAATTAGACTGTGAGGCTAATTTCTCGAACCACGTGGGATCAGAGTTTGGTCTCAGGCTTCGGTTCACTTCTTTAACCCCTTCACGACCGCCATACGGCTATATACGTCCTATCTGCACATGCCCCGTGCAGATAGCACGTATATACACGTGCAGGCGGCCCTTTAATCCCAGCGCTAATCAGCGCTGGGATTAAAGCTCCTGCTCCTGCAATCTAGCAGGAGCAGGTCGGGTCCCGGCTCACAGACAGAGCGGGGACCCTGAGGAGAAGACAGGAGCGGTTGGAGGAGAGCCTTACCTCCTCAGCCGGCGCAGCAGGAAAGAAGCGGCAGCGCCGCTTCCTGTACTAGTCCCGGTGGTCACGTGACCGCCGGGTGTCTCGGGGCCACAGCAGTGCTGCAGGGTCTAAGGAGACCCTGATCAGCTCTGCCTGTGTCTAATGAGCCCCCAGGGGGCTGTTTTCCCCTGTAACTGGGGCTCCTGTGGATGCCCCAGTTACAGTGGAAACAGTGGGGAAAAAAAGTGTTCAAAAAAAAAAAAGAAGTTAATGTCCTCTAGAGGTCTTTTAATGACCTCCTGGGGGACATATTGTTTGTCAAAAGTAAATTAATATATAAGTAAAAAAATAAATAAAAAACAAACAAAAAAAGTGTAAAAAAAATAAAAATAAACACGCAGTCGCCAATAAAAACAGTCACCATAGTCGCCCCGTCAAATAAAATCTATACATGCTATATATCAAAATGATCATCATCAAATAGGGAACCCATTGCAATAATTAATTTGTGTGTCAGTTTTAATATTTAAAAAATAAAAATCTATAATTAAAAAAAATACTTTTTTGTAATAAGAATTAGCGGTTTTTGTCTAAATTACACCTAAAAAAATATAAAATATCTTTTAAAAAAAACCATTCTAATAATAAGTCCTAAGTGTCAAGTAAAAAAAATTGCAAAAATTATTTTCGTATTCAAACAAAAAAAAAAAATTAGGGTCACTAAACCACCATGTGCCCAAATCACAAAAAGTTGCCTGGACATTCAGGCCTTTTATAGGTCCGGTCATGAAAGGGTTAATTGACGTTTTAATGTATACATAATGTATTGGAGTTAGCTTATGCTGATTTAATTTAGATGAAAGCGTCCCAAT
The DNA here is from genome assembly GCA_900303285.1 of Rhinella marina. Taxonomy (NCBI): domain Eukaryota; kingdom Metazoa; phylum Chordata; class Amphibia; order Anura; family Bufonidae; genus Rhinella; species Rhinella marina. Next base: position 49,278 of record ONZH01015549.1, on the reverse strand, counting down.
ATCCATCACCGCCCCATCTACATCCAAAAGCTCATCCACTGGAATCAGGGAGCTGCGGATCTGGGAGGGAATTGTGAAATACCCCTCTTTGGTAGATAGTAAACTATCTCCTAATGTAAGGAGCGGGGATGGATACCCGGAACATAAACCTCTAATTTCTGGGGATACGTCAAGTGTGGCGTATACTAGCGTGTCATCCCTTGAATGTCTGGGCATTCTTATGGGATTGGCAAGGGCTAGAGCTCTCAAAGGGTAACGAGCTAGGCTATTTTCTAGCATGATCCAGAGCTTTTGTGGAGATTGCCTAATCCAGTCTACCACTCTAGAAAGGTGTACTGCCTTGTAATATCTTTTTATAGAGGGGAAACCAATTCCGCCTTTATTAAAGGGTAGTAACAGGATTCTGTTGGCTAGTCTTGGTTCACCTTATCAAAAAAGCTATTAGGTAGTTTTATAGGTAAGGTTTGCAGTAGATAGGAAATTTTGGCTACTATCAAGGAGTTTAACATATTTTTTCTTCCCAGCCAGGAGAGGAAAGTAGGTGACCAAGAGCTTAGCGTTTCAGGGATAAATTTCAATAGTGGAGTGTAATTTAGCTCGTATAGTGTGGATAGATCTGGGGAAATATTGATACCTAAGAACTTTATAGAGGACGTAGTCCAGGAGAAAGGGGAATTTCCCTGTACATCTTTATATATTTTGGTGGGTAAAGTAATGTTCATCGCTTGAGACTTTGATTTATTTTAAAATTGGAAATATATCCAAAGGTATGAAAAAGCTTGATAATGGTCGGGAAAGCTTGGATAGGGTTAGACACCATCAGTAATAAGTCATCTGCATATGCTGCCTGTTTAAAGTCTATACCACTGCAAGATAGGCCCCTGATTTCTGAATTTTGACGTACAGATTGTAAGAGCGGTTCCACTGTTAGTATAAAAAGTATCGGGGATAGGGGACATCCTTGTCGGGTGCCATTATTTATTTCAACTGGTTCTGACAATATGTCATTTATTTTTATTTTGGCACTGGGGGCCTCATACATTGTGAAAATCGCTCTTATAAAAGGGTCAGGGAAACCAAATTTATTTAATGTGCTCTTGACAAAGGGCCAGGCCACTCTGTCAAATGCTTTCTCAGCATCTGTGCCGAGCAGCATTAAAGGATGGTTCTTTTTCTTTGCCAGGGCAATTGAGTTTAGAACTTTATATGTATTGTCTCTACCTTCTCTACCTGGTATAAAACCAGTCTGGTCCGGATGTATCAAAGTGGATAGGAAGGGTTTTATTCTCATTGACAGAATTCTAGCAAAGATCTTGAGGTCTAAATTTAGAAGGGAAATGGGTCTATAGCTAGAACATTGTGTGGGGTCTTTTTGGGGTTTATGAATGAGCGTAATATGCGCATTCAAAGATTGCCTTGGAAAGGGGGAGCCTAGTAGGGCTGCATTAAAGGAATTTAGCAAATGGGGAAATAAAATGTCTCCGAAGGTAGAGTAGTAGAGTAAGGGAAGACCATCAGGTCCTGGTGCCTTACCTTTCGCCATTTGTTTCACAGTTTTTTGCAATTCAGTTATATTGATAGGGACTAACAGGCTAGTGGCCTGTTCCTGGGTTAGAGAAGGGAGATGCAATGTGTTCAGAAAATCTCCAGTGGCTTGTTCCTTATGTTGCTTTATTTCCACTGTATCTAAGGTGTCCAAATTGTATAGGTCAGAATAGAAACTGTGGAAAGCCGCTGCTATTTCCTGATCATTTTGACTTGAGTGATTATCTTTCCGTACTACTGCAGAAATCCTAGATTTACGCTTCCTCTGCTTCAATAGTGCTAACATGAACTTGGTAGGTTTATTCCCATGAGCAAAGAACTTATGTCTTAAAGACAGATATATTTTTGCTGACTGGGCATTCAAAAGCTCTTTTAGTTGCAATCTGACCGAGTTCAATTCAGCCAGTTTTTGTTTATTACGAGTTTTCCTATGAGTGCTTTCTAAAGCAGAGATTTTATCATATAGTTTAGAGATCTGTTCTTGTCTGATCTTATTTATGTGTGCGGCCGTGGAAATAAATTCTCCTCTTATTACACACTTGTGGGCTTCCCATATCATATGTGGGGATAACTCTGCAGCTTTATTCATTGTAAAATATTCAGATAGTCTATTACTTATTTTATCTCTCACCTTCAGATTATCCAAAAGTGTTTCATTGAGTCGCCAAATAAACTGTTTAGGTCCGGAATTTGGCAATTTGAAAGAAACAAACACTGGGGAGTGATCTGAGTGAACCATAGAGCCAATCATAGCTTCAGTACATAGGTGGATTTCTTTAGATGGGAAAAACACATAATCCAACCTGTGGTCACTATCATGTGGGGCAGAGAAGTGTGAATAGTCCTTAGTAGTGGGATTAAGAGTGCGCCAGACATCTATAAAGGCACTTTTGTGCAGGAGTCTCTTAACCCGACTTAGGGTTTTGGAAGGAATGCTCGTCTTCCCGGTTGAAGAGTCCAAAATGGGGTTTAAGGATATATTGAAGTCCCCGACTAATATAACTAAACCCTCAGAGAATTGTTCTAATTCTAGCCAAATGCTCTCAAACCACTTCCTATGGGCGGAGTTTGGTGCATATATATTGGCCAGAGTGAACAACTGTGAGTTGATTTTCCCCTTCACAAAGATAAAACGGCCTTCCTCGTCCGCTTTGACCTGTAGGAGGTCAAAATCTATGTGTTTGTGGAAACCAATACTCACACCTAATCTATTGGAATGTTGTGAGGAGCTATGAAACCATAGATTATAGTTAGACCTCGAGAGATTTGGTATCCTGTCATGTTTAAAATGTGTCTCTTGAACAAAGAGAATCTGGACTTTCTCCTTGTGGAAATGTCTCAATATCTGACCTCTCTTGACTGGTGATTTAAAGCCTCTGACATTATATGTCGCAATGCGTATTTCAGCCATATTCAATGATAAATTGTGAAGGAAACAAAGTGCGCATACCCATGTTGCTAGATCCGTAGAACCTAGGTTTGAGGTGAAGTTTGAGGTCCAATGGCGAGCTCTGGTAGGAAGAAGGGAAAGGGAAGAGAGGGGAGGAAAGGCTGGAAAACATAATAAACAGACATAAACGAATTGAAAAACTGAACATCCTCCATTTAGTGGAAACCATTTGGGATGTAAGAGATCCCATATTGAGATATAACTTCCCCAGTATCACCATACTGAATGCTGAAGCCTGGGAAAGAGAGATCAAAACTGATCTTAAATTTCTGAAACTGTAGAATAAATAACAGTAACAGTAGTAAGGGTAGATCCAAAAGTAATACTGCTAAACTGATAATGTGGATTAACCACTGAACGGCATAAGATAAAGATAGATGGTCATATAATGATCCTCCCGAGGTCCGTGAAGGCACGTCGACCCAAACCCCCCCCCCGAGAAAGGGATGCAAAGGAGCACAATAAACGGTTGTTACCAGAGGGTGTAAGGACGCACCTCCCCGGAACCACGGGAAAGGACCAGACATCCGTTATGAATAACTCACAAGGATAAACGAAGGTACATTTACTATTAAGGCCATCAGTCTTCTTCAGAGAGTAGGCGTCTCGCGGTCAGCTTCCTTGACTTCTTCTTCATTCTTTGAGGTTTGCCGTAGGTGTTGGGGAAAAACCCCTACCTATGATTGTAGGAGACCAAATTAGTTAGTACGTGCTGGAGAGCTCTCCAATGAGAAATCTGAACTGACACACAGACAAGATGTCAGTAGGCAGATCTCTAACTTTATTGTAAAAACATTGTACATTTTATAGAGAAAAACCGCAAGAACATTTCAGAAATAGATTTTCCATGATGCAAATCATAGTTCCTGTGACATTTTCTGAATTTTAATAGTGAAACTGTATTTTCACACTTCTTCTCTAAAGCAGACAGAAGTGTCTGCCTTAAGAGGAAGTCAAAAGTTCAAATGCATGTATTCTGACTCATAATGAAAGAAGAAGTGGTTTCTAATGTCTAGAACAATACATTTAATTTAGCTCTGCTAATTCCTGTTAAGCTGCTAGTGAATATATATAAGAATATATAATTTCATTTTAGCTTCTTAATGATACAAAATGGATTCCATCCCTCACATAGGTGACAGTCTCCCAAGGAGTTGGTGAGGCAACCTCACGTGGGATGCAGATATCATTGGTGGCGGACCAATCAGGGATATCAATGTCCTCAATTCCTAAATCTGCAAAAACCTCTGGAATGTCCTTGTGAGATCTGATGACATACTTCTTGTCCTTGTAGGTGATTAACATTCCAAAGGGAAATAGCCATCTAAATGCAATAAGTTTGTACCGCAGGTAGTCAGATAGTGGTTTCAGGATGCGTCTCTTATTTAGTGTAGCAGGTGCAAGGTCTTGAAACAGTAAGATTGGTGATCCTTCATATTGCAATTTTCCACTTTCTCTAGCTTTCTTCATCACCAGCTCTTTTTGGTTGAAGTTCAGGAGTTTACATATTATATCCCTAGGAGGGTCATTTGGTTTAGGTTTAGGTCTTAGCGCTCTGTGTGCTCTTTCTATGACTATTGGTTCTAGATATCCGTCACCTAGAAGGGATTTACAGATTTCCAGCACCGCTTTCGGTACTGCTTCTGGTGCCACTGATTCGGGTACTCCTCTTATTCTTATGTTGTTTCTTCTCCCCCTGTTGTCCTGATCTTCTATGTAATCGTACAGACAATTGATGTGCTGTTGATACCGGGCTAAAGATTCTGAATTTTCCTGGGTATAGACGGTTAAGGTGGATTGTGTGGCTTCTATAATCTCAACCCTCTGTCCAATCTGTCTCATTTCTCTTTTTATTTCGGATAATTCTTCCAGGACAGGGTTCAGTGCTTTGGAAAGAGCTTGTGAAATGAACGACCTGGATAATGGGAGTTCTGCGCTAGAGTCCATATTGTTATCAGCATCGCTGTCTCTTTCTTCTTGTGTATTACTATGACGGGTAATTGCGCTTCTGGGAGTGGAGGATGGGGCTCCCACTTGAGACTGTGCTTTTTTCATCACAAAACTGTTAAGGTCAGATTGTGAGTAGGAAGAAAGATTTTTGCTATTTTTTACCGGTTCTTTGTTTGTGACACTTGTATTTCCCGTACTTCACCATAAGTGCTATATATCTTGCACCTGATTTTATATCACACCCCTACATATATAAATGTTGCTCTACATACTGTTTTGTAAGATGGTATTATTCATCTAGGAACATGCTCCTAATCAACTAATGTCCAGGTATGGGGCTTAGCAGGAAGTCTTCAGTAAAAGGGATGTGTATCCACTTTATTATTAGTTATATGGGTGAAAGGGTTTTTGTGTATATGTCCCTTCAGTACTGGAATGGAGGTGCTTTGCTGTATGTGGAGGGGTGTAGCGATACAGTTCCGCTGCTCTAATCCACACAGGAAAATTAGGTATTTGTAGTATATATGTACGGCTTTTTCTGTTCTCAGGATATATATTTTGGATTTGAGCCTTGGATGTATATCCTTGAAGCACTATAGCAGTTGAGGATTAGCACTTGGGAGCAAGGGAGAGAGAGTCACTTAGGGCCCCAAGATGGCGTGCAGGCTGTGAATTTGAGCGCTACAGGTGGTAAGTGGGTCTGTATGTGCTGCGGTTATCTGACCTGAAGGGTAAAGTCAGCCGGAGAAGATCCAATCTGTCTGTTGATCCACTGCGAGGCACTCGCTCTCTTGTAGCTGGAAACCGCCGATATGCGCGACCTAGGTCCTAAAAATCTAGGCCGGTGCTTTAAGCCTCCGAGTAGGCCTCACATGGATCCACGGCGTCTCCGGCTGTAAGGTCACGATCCGAGCTTGAGACAGCAGCGGTATGTGCACACACCTCCTGGCAGTTGTTTGGGTCGGTTTTGAGGGCAATCTGGAAGGGATGTAAGCGGATTAAAGAGCTGGATTGCCGGAGCTCACAGATTTTGCCTCCACACAGCGCGCCGTCAAGCCACCTAAATGGTGTCCTTCCTAATCCCCCTTTTTGAACATACCCTGCATCTTTTTTGGGTCCTTCCCTTCCTCGCTGTTTGGGGGACTTCACCAGGGAAATGTTGCCCTGGTACTACCCGGGCACCGTAACTTGCAGAAGTACTGGGGGCCTCTTCTGGTTGGTTTTGAAGAATTAGGGCCTTTATCACCACCTCTTGAAATTGTAGGAATGTTCTTGTCTGGCCTGTAGATCTAAATAGCACGTACGCATTGTACATTGCCGTCTGTACGAGGTGCACAGCCAGCTTTTTGTACCACACTTTTGTTTTTCGTGTGGCACTGTAGGGTTTTAGAACTTGATCTGAAAGATCAACCCCTCCCATGTTCTTGTTGTAAGCCAGAATGTAGTCTGGTTTGGGGACAGTGGTAGTGGTACCACGTACACGGGCAGGGGAGCTGGTGTTGGGGTGAATGCTGGTCAGTACAAGGACATCCCTCTTGTCCTTGTACTTAACCACTAAACTGTTCTCATTGAGGAGAGCCCTACTTTCACCCTTTCTCAGTGGTTGCCCTACAAGGGATCTAGGGAGGCCTCTCTGATTTTTGCGCACTGTGCCGCACGCCACAGTACGTCTGGAAGTTAGGGATTGGAACAGTGGTACACTTGTGTAGTAATTATCTATGTAGAGATGGTAACCCTTATCTAGCAGTGGATGCAGCAAGTCCCACACAATCTTCCCACTAACTCCTAGGCCGGGGGGAGGGGCATTCTGGGGGTTCAGTTCGGGTGTCTCTTCCTTCATAAACCCGGAACTTGAGTGTGTACCCGGAGGTACTCTCACAGAGTTTATACATTTTTATGCCATACCTTGCCCGCTTGCTGAGCAGGTACTGGCGGAATTTTACCCTCCCTTTAAAAAGTAATAGGGTTTCGTCCATGCAGACATTTTGTTCGGGGGTGTACACTTCTGAAAACTTTGTATTGAAGTGGTGAAGGACAGGTCTGATTTTGAACAGACGGTCATATTATCGTTGTAATGCACAAATTTAAGTATTGTTTGGAATCGATTCCGGGCCATGGTTTTACTAAAAATTGGAGTGTGGCACAAGACATCCGCACTCCAATACTGTTTTATTTCTGTTTTTTTAGCAAGCCCCATATGCAGCACGAGTCCTGAAAAGACCATCATCTCTGCTGCATTTACTGGAGTCTAACCTTGGGGTCTAGTGTATGGCGTTGTGGGGTTCTGGGAAATAAATTGCTGGGTGTATAAATTTGTGTGGGTTACCATCAAATTAATAAAATCCTCAGAGAAAAAGATTAAAAACAAAATCAATCTCTGTGAACCCTGCACAGTCTATCTGAATTCCGGACCTGGCCTCAGAATTTGTGGCTGATAATTTCCACGGGGTGGGATCCATAAGGGTTCACTCTGGGGGGCTGCCTCAGCGGTCGTTCTGGGGTGCCTTCTAGAGGGTCCCTCATCAGCGGATGATGATGATGAGGGGGTAGAGGAGTAGAGGAAAGTGGCGTCCTCTTCTCCTTCAGTGGCCGACTCGGTATCAGAGGCAAGGATGGTGTATGCCTCTTCTGCCGAGTACACTCATTGGGATGAATGGGACATTTTTATTTTATTGGGGTGTGACGTGTGAAATGTGTAAAACTTTATTTAGTGTGAGGGGTGTGTGTGTAGTGTTTTCACACGTGCAGGGTTTTTTTACGTTTTGAAATAGAATTTTAAAAAAGGGGGGGATTAAAAAAAAAGGTCTTTTCTGTAAAAAAAAAAATAATTTACTGCAGAAAAAAAGGCTTTACTACACAAAAAAATGTGCATTGCAAAATGAGCAGACGCGATCAGTAATGGACACTACTGATCGGTGCTCAGTGGTTGCAAAATGCACGTACGCAGATGATGCGTTCGTGCAAATTCCTAAACTGACACTAACTGAAATCTAACTACCACTACCTGTGGTTCTTTTTTCACATAAGATATGTAAAAAAAAATAAAAAAAATGTGCAGATGCTGCTGATACAGCACACACGCACACAGATCGTGTGTGTGTGCAGAAACTGTAGTGAAAAAATTCACTGCAGTCCTTTGCAAACTGCACGTACGTAGATACAGTGGGTTCGTGCAAAAACCTACACTGACACTAACTGAAAGATATATATATACTAGCAGAAAGACCCGGCTTCGCCTGGGTATATTTCATCTATTTATTTAATGTTTCTGTGTGTCGTTGCAGAGAGAAAGTCAATGCAGCTGACAGAAATTGATTTTTACCTTCATTTTTTCAATCCCCATTGTCTGCGGAGTGGGAGGGGGCGTGGTTTAATGGGACACGGGGGGGGGTTAAGTCCTTCATTTCAGGGTGGCCTGAATTATAGGTTAATGCCATGGTAATTTGAGGAAACACAATGGGTAGCAGTGGAAGAAAACATTGCTTTGCGCGGGTATATTTAATCTATTTCATTTAATGTTTCTGTGTGTCGTTGCAGAGACAAAGTCATCCTCCCTCCCATCCCTGCAACTGACAGATGTTGATTTTTACCTTCAATTGTTCAATCTCCATTGGCTGCGGAGCAGGAGGGGTCATGGCCTGACTGAGTCGGGGGCGTGACGTTGCAAGACCTGGGCGGGGTTTTAAGTCCTTCTTTTGATGGTGGCCAGAATTACAGGTCGATGCCATGGTAATTTATGAGGACACGCCATGGGTAACAGTGGAAGAAACCATTGCTTTGCACGGGTATATTTAATCTATTTCATTTAATGTTTCGGTGTGTTGTTGCAGAAAGAAATCCAACTTCCCTCCCACCCCTGCAGCTGACAGAAGTTGATTTTTACCTTCATTTTTTCAATCCCCGTTGGCTGCGGAGTGGGAGGGGGCGTGGCCTGACAGAGTCGGAGCGTGGTTTCGCGAGATCTGGGGCGGGGGTCAGAGTGGCATGAATTACAGGTCGATGACATGGTAATTTATGGGGACCCGCAATGGGTAGCAGTGGAAAAAAACATCTTTTATTAGTACTGAATGGTCGTAGTCTAAAATTAGTCAATTTCATCTACGATTTTTGTGTGTCGTTGCAGAGAGAAATTCACCCTCCCACCCCTGCAGCTGATTTTTTTCAATCCCCGTTGCCTGCGGAGTGGGAGGGGGCGTGGCCTGGCAGAGTTGGGGGTGTGGATTATCAAGATGCTTCGAACGGTTGTAGTCTGAAATTAGTCTATTTCATCTAAAATTTTGTGTGTCATTGCAGAGAGAAATTCACCCGCCCACCCCTGCAGCTGACAGAAGTTTATTTTTCCCTTCATTTTTTCAATCCCTGTTGGCTGTGGAGTGGGAGGGGGCGTGACCTGACAGAGTTGGGGGTGTGGCTTAGCAAAGCGCTTCGCATAGGTGATTTAATCTATTTAATTTAATGTTTCTGTGTGTCGTTGCAGAATGGCTGCAGAGTGAGAGGGGGCGTGGTCTGACAGAGTTGGGGGCGTGACTTAGCAAGACGATTCGAACAGTTGTAGTCTATAATTAGTCTATTTTATCTAAAATTTTTGTGTGTTGTTGTACAGAGAAATTCACCCTCCCACCCCTGCAGCAAACAGAAGTTTATTTTTACCTTCATTTTTTCAATTCCAATTGGCTGTGGAGTGGGAGGGGGCGTGACCTGACAGAGTCGGGGGCGTGGATTAGCAAGACGCTTCGCATGGGTGTATTTAATCTATTTTATTTAATGTTTGTGTGTGTTGTTGCAGAAAGAAAGTCAACCTCCCACCCATCCCTGCAGCTGACAGAAGTTGATTTTTACCTTTATTTTTTCAATCCCTGTTGGCTGTGGAGTTGGAGGGGGCGTGGCCTTACAGAGTCGGGGCGTGGCTTAGCAAAGCGCTTCGCATAGGTGCATTTAATCTATTTCATTTAATGTTTCTGTGTGTCGTTGCAGAATGGCTGCGGAGTGAGAGGGGGCGTGGCCTGACAGACGGGGCGTGGCTTAGCAAAAGGCTTCGAGCGGTTGTAGTCTATAATTAGTCTATTTCATCTAAAATTTTTGTGTGTCGTTGCAGAGAGAAATTCACCCTCCCACCCCTGCAGCAAACAGAAGTTTATTTTTACCTTCATTTTTTCAATTCCAATTGGCTGTGGAGTGGGAGGGGGCGTGACCTGACAGAGTCGGGGGCGTGGATTAGCAAGACGCTTCGCATGGGTGTATTTAATCTATTTTATTTAATGTTTGTGTGTGTTGTTGCAGAAAGAAAGTCAACCTCCCACCCATCCCTGCAGCTGACAGAAGTTGATTTTTACCTTTATTTTTTCAATCTCTGTTGGCTGCGGAGTGAAAGGGGGTGTGGCCTGACAGAGTTGTGGGTGTGGCTTAGTGAGACCTGGGGCGGGGGTTTTAAGTACTTCTTTTAGGGTGGCCTGAATTAAAGGTCGATACCATGCTTATTTATGAGCCCACACAATGGGCAGCAGTGGAGGAAAACATCTTTTATTACTACTGAACTGTAGTAATAGAAAAACACATAAGTTATATTTATGGTAACCGGAATACCTTTAACAGTGTCAGTGAATAGAAATGGATGAGATCCTCAGCTGCTGATAATTACCTGGTTGTTATGGAAACCTGCCCTCCCTGTGTGTCTTTGCAGAGAATGGCAGTTGGAGTTTAAAACCAAAGCTCCCAGTTGTAATGTTGGCTAATGGAGATCATATTTTGGGAATATCTCAGGAATGGTACGTCCTAGAGAGATGAGACTTGGTCTAAAACCTTCCCGGACACCTGATGTACCTGTGTGCCGAATTTGGTGAAAATCGGTCCAGTAGTTTGGTCACGCATAGAGAACAGACAGACAGAAACTCATTTTTACATTATTAAGATATATATATATATATATATATATATATACATACTAGCTGAAGGACCCGGCTTCGCCCGGGTATATTTAATTTATTTAATTTACTGTTTGTGTGTGTGTCGTTAAAAGATATCGAGAGTGACCTCTACAGTGCCTGCCCCTTTAACAGTGACCTCTACAGCAGCCCGCCCCTTTAACAGTGACCTCTACAGCAGCCCGCCCCTTTAACAGTGACCTCTACAGCATCCTGTCCCTTTAACAGTGACCTTTACAGCAGGCCACCCCATCCAATGTGTTCTCCATTGTGGCATATGGTACTGTTGATGTTAGTATTCTATGCTGGAGGTCCGATTTTAGGCTGGACAGTCTAGTCTGGCTTTCAGACTCCCTGTCCACTGTCCGGCACAGTGCCTGGACAGACACAGGGATGTCCACCCTTTCAGTAGCTCACGCTCAGACAGCTTCTCCTCCGTGTCTTCATGGAACCAGGGGGTGTGGCCTCGTGTTTAGGGGTGTGGCTTCATGGGGACCGGTGGCATGGCTTCACGTTAGGGGAAGGCTGGACATTCTGGCTTTCAGACTACCTGTCCTCTGTCATGCACAGGGCCTGGATGGACACAGGGGGCGTGGCCTCTTGTTTAGGGGTGTGGCTTTATGGGGACCTGTGGCACGGCTTCATGTTGGGGTAAGGCTGAACATTCTGGCTTTGAGACTCCCTGTCGTCTGTCATGCACAGGGCCTGGATGGACACACGGATGTCCTTTTGAACAGCTCACTCTCAGACAGCAGCACTGTGCTGTCTGAGCAGGAGCTGCAGGGAGAAAGTCACACTCGCTCCCACCCCTGCAGCTGACAGAAGTTGATTTTTACCTTCATTTTTTCAATCCTGGTCAGATGCTGAGTGGAAGGGGCGTGGCCTGACTGAGTTTGGGGCGTGACTTAGTGGGGCCTGGGGGTGGGGCTTTTAAGTCCTTCTTTTGAAGGTCGCCTGAATTACAGGCCGATGCCATAGTAATTTCGGAGGAAAGAGGCAAGAAAGCATCTTTTATTACTACTGAACGGTAAATATATGAAATTCACATTATATGAGGTAATGATTGATGATGAGTAAGTCTAAAACATAAGTTATATTTAACCAGAATACCCTAGTGTCATCCACAGCGCTCTGCCCCTTTAAAGCAGACCTACAGCAGTGAACTGGCTAGGTTGTTATAGAAACCTGGTGTGTCTGTGGAGACTAACTGCCTGGGAGCTTCTATTGGCTGATAAGGGTCATGTGACCAGGCTTCTATTGGCTAATGCATTTTTTGGGAATATCACAGGAACGGTATGTCCTGGAGAGCTGAAAACTGTTCTAAAACCTTCCCGGACACCTGATGTACCTGTGCGCCAAATTTCGTGATTGTAGCTGCGACGGTGGGGATTCCTTTAGCGGATACACACACACACATATACACTCAGCTTTATATATTAGATATATATATATATATATATATATATATATATATATATATATATATACTGTACAGACCAAAAGTTTGGACACACCTTCTCATTCAAAGAGTTTTCTGTATTTTCATAACTATGAAAATTGTAGATTCACACTGAAGGCATCAAAACTATGGATTAACACATGTGGAATTATATACTTAACAAAAAAGTGTTAAACAACTGAAAATATGTCTTATATTCTAGGTTCTTCAAAGTAGCCACTTTTTTCTTTAATTACTGCTTTGCACACTCTTGGCATTCTCTTGATGAGCTTCAAGAGGTAGTCACCTGAAATTGTTTTCACTTCACAGGTGTGCCCTGTCAGGTTTAAAAAGTGGGATTTCTTGCCTTAAAAATGGGGTTGGGACCATGAGTTGTGTTGGGCAGAAGTCAGGTGGATACACAGCTGATAGTCCTACTGAATAGACTGTTAGAATTTGTATAATGGCAAGAAAAAAGCAGCTAAGTAAAGAAAAACGAGTTGCCATCATTACTTTAAGAAATGAAGGTCAATCAGTCCGAAAAATTGGGAAAACTTTCAAAGTGTCCCCAAGTGCAGTCGCAAAAATCATCAAGCACTACAAAGAAACTGGCTGACATGAGGACTGCCCCAGGAAAGGAAGACCAAGAGTCACCTCTGCTGCGGAGGATAAGTTCATCCGAGTCACCAGCCTCAGACATCGCAGGTTAACAGCAGCTCAGATTAGAGACCAGGTCAATGCCACACAGAGTTCTAGCAGCAGACACATCTCTACAACATCTGTTAAGAGGAGACTGTGTGCAGAAGGCCTTCATGGTAAAATAGCTGCTAGGAAACCACTGCTAAGGACAGGCAACAAGCAGAAGAGACTTGTTTGGGCTAAAGAACATAAGGAATGGACATTAGACCAGTGGAAATCTGTGCTTTGGTCTGATGAGTCCAAATTTGAGATCTTTGGTTCCAACCACCGTGTCTTTGTGCGACGCAGAAAAGGTGAACGGATGGACTACATGCCTGGTTCCCACCGTGAAGCATGGAGGAGGAGGTGTGATGGTGTGGGGGTGCTTTGCTGGTGACACTGTTGGGGATTTATTCAGTATTGAAGGCATACTGAACCAGCATGGCTACTACAGCATCTTGCAGCGGCATGCTATTCCATCCAGTTTGCGTTTAATTGGACCATCATTTATTTATCAACAGGACAATGACCCCAAACACACCTCCAGGCTGTGTAAGGGCTATTTGGCCAAGAAGGAGAGTGATGGGGTGCTACGCCAGATGACCTGGCCTCCACAGTCACAAGACCTGAACCCAATCGAGATGGTTTGGGGTGAGCTGGACCGCAGAGTGAAGGCAAAAGGGCCAACAAGTGCTAAGCATCTCTGGGAACTCCTTCAAGACTGTTGGAATACCATTTCAGGTGACTACCTCTTGAAGCTCATCAAGAGAATGCCAAGAGTGTGCAAAGCAGTAATCAAAGCAAAAGGTGGCTACTTTGAAGAACCTAGAATATAAGACATATTTTCAGTTGTTTCACACTTTTTTGTTAAGTATATAATTCCACATGTGTTAATTCATAGTTGTGATGCCTTCAGTGTGAATCTACAATTTTCATAATCATGAAAATACAGAAAACTCTTTGAATGAGAAGGTGTGTCCAAACATTTGGTCTGTACTGTATATATATATATATATTTAAATTTTTTGGGCGATTGTCTTAGGTATGGTCTCATTTTTGCTGGATGATATGACAGTTTAATTGGTATCATTTTGGGGAACATAAGCCTTTTTGATCATGTCGTATAACACTTTTTGTGAGGCAAGGTTAAAAAATGGCATAGTTTTTTTAATTTTTTTTACAGCATTCACCTAAGGGGGTCATCTAATGTAATAATTTTATAGAGCAGGTTGTTTTGGACGGGGCAATATCCAATATGACAATTATTTTTACGTTTTTAAATTTTTACATTGTGAAAACATTTTTAAACAGAACAAAATCTTTTTTTTGTGTTGCCATTTTCTGAGAGCCATATTTTTTTTCTTTTTTAGGCGATTGTCTTAGGTAGGGGTTTCATTTTTTGCAGGATAAGATGTTGATTTGATTGTTTCCATTTTGGGGTAAATACACCTCTTTGATCGCCTGCTATTACACTTTTTGTGAGGGAAGGTGACAAAAAATGGCTGTTTTAGCAATTTTTTTTTTACTGCATTCACCTGGCCGGGTGGATCATGTGATATTTTTTGAGTCGGTTGATACGGATGCGGTAATACCTAATATGTCTACTTTTTTGTTTTCTCTATTTTTTACTTTTTTTTAACTTTATTCTTGGAAAAGGACACTTTTTTTTTTACCTGAAACTTTTTTTTTAAACTTTTTTTTTTAACTTCTTTTTTTTTTTCACTTTATTATTTTTATTTTTTATTTTCTTTGCCCCACCCTGGGACTTCAACTTTTGGGGGTCTGATCCCCTTTACAATGTATTACAATACTTCTGTATTGTAATGCATTGGTTGTGAGTGTATTACACACAGTAATACTCTTACAGCTTCCGCCCTGCAAGATCCAGGGGGCTGGATCACACAAGCTCACAGAGATGGCAGCCACAATGCCTAAGGAAGGCATCAGACTGCTATCCAAGCCATCAGGTCCCCGTCAAAGCAGCGCTGGGGCCCAATGGTAGCCTCTTCACGCCACATGCTTCGCATGTGTCACGGTCAAATCAAGGGTTAATCGCTGGCATCTGTGTTTTCACCGATGCCAGCGCATACAGCAGGGGTTCAGGTACCTGCCCAATCAGAGTGCCATTGTACTACGGCGCTGGGCAGCAAGTCATGCCCCCCAGAGCCGTACATGTACGACGCTGGGCATGAAGGAGTTAAGTTTTTATTTTTTTATTCTACCAAAAAGGGGGGGGGTGATTTTAACTTTTATTTCTTTAATTTTTAATTTATTTTTTATGACTTTCAGGATCGTATTTGAGCCTACAAAACATTTTTTTTTAAATCTGAACTGTCTTGGGTCTTTTTTGGGTCACAGATGATGCCGGTAAGAAGCCTGGAAGCGCGAGCTGTAAAAAAAAGTCATATACAGAGCTAGAAGGCTGCAAAAGGATTCAAAATATGGGTAAGAGCAGTAAAATTGCCCTGCAAACAAATTTTGATAGGGAAATGACTTGAAATAAAATACATAAAAATAAAGAATAGTCTTGAACCAGGAGGCGGAGGTCCATGTGGCATGTGGTCGCTCATGTGGGCCAGGCTGCCCAAAGGCAACAACAAGCTGTCCTCTGTGGGAAATGTATCATCTTTGTCCTCTTTATCCCCCCAGCCACGCTCCAGTGATGCCCATGAGCTAATTTGGGTGCAACCCTGCTGTGAAAGCAGATCCTCTTCATCATCATCCTTCTCATCCTTTCAAAACTGTCCCCTGGCTGGACAGTTGGGTACCTGGCCACTGTTTGTGCTGTAACCCACCCTCCGAGCCACCTGTGGATGTCTGCAACAGTGGACTTTGAAACCACAAAAAATTTGCTTTATGTCACCGACACAATGAACAGACTGATTAAACCTCCTATAACAGTTAGATGGATGAGAATGCATGTGATGAACCCCAAAAATTTGCTTTATGTCCCTGACAAAATTAACAGACTCTCCTATTACAGTAAGATGGATGAAAACACAGTGTTATTTACAAAAAAATGGATTTGTGTCACTGACACAATTAAAAGACTGATTTACTCTGCTACTGCAGTAAGACGGATGCGACGGATGCAATCTCAGCCATGCCAATATTAGATGACTTATTATTATTCCATGGAAACATAATAAGAAGTGACACCAGTGCCAGAACTGTTTGAGATATTTGGACGTTTATATTTATGCAAATTAGGCAGTTTGAGCATCAAGGGGCTGGCATAGCTCTTGGAGCACCATTAAAGCCACACCTCATTGTGCACAGTACACTCCCCCATTCACTTTGATTGACAGGGCTAGACAGCATCATCTAATGGTGTCTGTGCTGTAACTCAGTTAGTCATTGGTGTTCCAGTGTTATTTATGCTTGAACTAAATAACAATTTAAACTACTCTCTGTAACTTCTGTAACCTCACAGATCTCCTTCCAGCGACAAGACCTACCAGAAGTGCACCTTCAGCAGCTCCAACAGCCACATACCCTCCCACCACCATTAACATGTACCTATCAAGTATCCACTCAGAAAATATACTGAAGACACCCAGCACTCAGTCCTTCCCCAGCTTCAGTCCCTGATGCTCATAGCCAAGAGTTAGAGGAGGGATGGCTGTCCCTGAAGCTGCTGGTGACTTCAGTCCACATGGAAGTGAAGGTGCCGGCAGCTTCATAGACAGGGGCGTAGCTAAAGGCTCATGGGCCCCGTTGCAAGAGCTCAGCTTGGGCCCCACTTCCCTCAGTGCTTTGTGTGTCTTCTTATGCAGCACAAGGGTCTTTGGGTCCCCTGAGGCTCCTGGGCCCGGTAGCGACTGCTACCTCTGCACCTCCTATAGCTACGCCCCTGTTCATAGACAACCACCCCACCTCAAATCTTCACTGCTATACACGGCTCCAATCAACAGGGACTGAAGGTTGGAACAGACTGAGTGATGGGCTGTATATAGTATATATATTTATTGTATATAGTAAGGCATGGTGCAGGGGTTATACTGTATGGCATGGTGTATAGATTATAGTGTATAGAATGGTGTAGGTTACACTATGTTGTACAGTATACAGTATAAGCCTTCATCATGCTGTACCATATACAGTACATTATCACCCCTGCACCATACCCTACAATACAATAGAGTATAACCCATTCACCATGTCATACAACATACAGTATACTCCCTGCACAATGCTGTATAACATACAGTATAACCCCTGCAAGCACTAGTAGTAGAAGCAGTAGTAGTATGGCAGATAGTCAAGACAGTCTCCCTGTTTAAGACTTGAGTGAGAACAGTGAACATTTGTACTGCCCTGAGGTAGAGGAGGAGATGGGGACCTCATGCATAGCTGTGTTGGTGGTGGTAATAGTGGGACCCATAGCCATGGTATTGGTGGTGAGGGCAGCAACAGTGACAGTTGGGGCAAATACTGAGCAGGGAATGGGGGCCAAGTAGCCCATGATGATATGTATATTACAGTCTGATAAAAGTGACAAGGAGGAGGAGGTCTCTGATGATTATTGTGTTGGAGAGGACCTTGGAGCCCAATCAGGGTGCCAAAGAGGAGGAGAAATCTGAGGAGAAGGGTGTTGTCTGCTGTTGCAATATACATTGGTTTCAGTGTATGGCCAAAACCTCCAAAAGATCTGACAGGGCCAGATCTGCTTATACTGTGTTCAGCTTGGGAACTGGTGATACTGTTAATATTGTGGGCACAAGTGAAAAATGTGCCAGACGTACACCAAGCTTAGCTTCCGCAAGCTCTGTGCGAGCAACTTCCTTATGCCATTTTTCTCCACACAAAACCTGATCTGCAGGATTAAAAGCTCTATGGTAGCACATGTGGCTGCATCTTCAGATCCTTTGGGAAAATTCAATTGGCCAGCATTTCTAATCAAAACAAATCGGCCCTCCTTCTCCTGGTCATCTTAGTGGAAGTAACCACACAAGCAAGCAGTTACTAAAGTACATCAAGTAGCAAACATCCCACTGTCTGTCCGACTGGGCAAGGTGGTCAGTGACAATGGGCGTGGCCACCCTGAACCTCGGAGAAATAACATATGCTCCCCACATGGTGCAAGTCTTTAAACTATTCATGTAAGGCATTTTTAAAAAAGTATTCTGACTTGTGCAAGGTGCTGGCAATATCCAGGAGATTCTCTAAGCTTTTCAGCCATTCTTACGTGGTGAGGAACGCTCTCCTAAATATTCAACATTGCACATTCTAGAGTGTCTGTACGAACAGTGGAAAGCCATGACCGTCTCTGTAGGGAGCATGTGTTTCGAGGTCAGGCGGTGACAGCTTATTCCATTCATGCCAACAACTGGGGCACAAACTATCCCCTCATATTTATATTAAAACAGATGCTGGCGCTCATTCAGCAGGGGATGACAGCAGAAGAAGAATAGCTAATGCATTTTTCTATCCGCCCTGTAGCTGTTGGTGAACTACAGGGAGAAACTACCATGAAGGAGAAGGAAGAAGATGAGTAGCTGCCACTGGAAAAAGAGCAGGAAGACTTGTAGGATGATGATGATGACGGTGACACGGGTCATAACAACCAATTATTTCAGTGGAGGGGTGGTAACAAACAAAAAAATCATTAAAACAATAAGTGCCGATATTGGTGCAAAAGTTAGTTGCATCGCTATCTGTGACTTCGCCCCGCTCATATCAGATCTAAAATTGTGGTCGTGGTATGGGCAGGGAAGGGGACGGCCTATAGGCCCATCTCATTCATGATTTTATACGACTGTTATAGGCATAGAAAACGGTCTAAATGTAAGACAGCTTGGAATCTGGCTTACATTTAAAACTGGCGCTGTATTTGCCGAAGTTATGGAGAGGCTGGCGTCGCATTATAACTCCAGCGGATCCACCGCCAGATATGGGCCATTAAAACGCTATTCTAAGTAAATGTGCCCCACAGTTTTTTTTTTAATTAATAGTGTTTTGGCATACAGTGCAGTTGCACAGGAGATCAGTACAGTCATGGGCAAAAGTTTTGAGAATGATACAAATATTAATTTTTACAAAGTCTACTGCTTCAGTTTTTATAATGGCAATTTGCATATACTCCAGAATGTTATAAAGAGTGATCAGCTTAACAGCAATTACTTGCAAAGTCAATATTTGCCTAGAAAATGAACTTTATCCCCCAAAACACATTTCAACATCATTGCAGCCCTGCCTTAAAAGGACCAGCTAACATCGTTTCAGTGATTGCTCCATTAACACAGGTGTGGGTGTTGATGAGGACAGGGCTGGAGATCAATCTGTCATGATTAAGTAAGAATGACACCACTGGACACTTTAAAAGGAGGCTGGTGCTTGGCATCATTGTTTCTCTTCTGTTAACCATGGTTATCTCTAAAGAAACACGTGCAGTCATCATTGCACTGCACAAAAATGGCCTAACAGGGAAGAGTATCGCAGCTAGAAAGATTGCACCTCAGTCAACAATCTATCGCATCATCAAGAACTTCAAGGAGAGAGGTTCCATTGTTGCCAAAAAGGCTCCAGGGCGCCCAAGAAAGACCAGCAAGCGCCAGGACCGTCTCTTAAAAGTGTTTCAGCTGCGGGATCGGGCTACCAGCAGTGCAGAGCTTGCTCAGGAATGGCAGCAGGCAGGTGTGAGTGCATCTGCACGCACTGTGAGGCGGAGACTCTTGGAGCAAGGCCTGGTCTCAAGGAGGGCAGCAAAGAAGCCACTTCTCTCCAGAAAAAACATCAGGGACAGACTGATATTCTGCAAAGGTACAGGGAGTGGACTGCTGAGGACTGGGGTAAAGTTATTTTCTCTGATGAATCCCCTTTTCGATTGTTTGGGACATCTGGGAAACAGCTTATTCGGAGAAGACGAGGTGAGCGCTACCACCAGTCTTGTCTCATGCCAACTGTAAAGCATCCTGAAACCATTCATGTGTGGGGTTGCTTCTCAGCCAAGGGAATCGGCTCTCTCACAGTCTTGCCTAAAAACACAGCCATGAATAAAGAATGGTACCAGAATGTCCTCCGAGAGCAACTTCTCCCAACCGTCCAAGAGCAGTTTGGCGATCAACAATGCCTTTTCCAGCATGATGGAGCACCTTGCCATAAAGCAAAGGTGATAACTAAATGGCTCAGGGAACAAAACATAGAGATTTTGGGTCCATGGCCTGGAAACTCCCCAGATCTTAATCCCATTGAGAACTTGTGGTCAATCATCAAGAGACGGGTGGACAAACAAAAACCTAATTCTGACAAACAAAAACAAATTCTGACAAAATGCAAGCATTGATTGTGCAAGAATGGACTGCTATCAGTCAGGATTTGGTCCAGAAGGTGATTGAGAGCATGCCAGGGAGAATTGCAGAGGTCCTGAAGAAGAAGGGTCAACACTGCAAATATTGACTTGCTGCATTAACTCATTCTAACTGTCAATATAAGCTTTTGTTACTCATAATATGATTGTAATTATATTTCTGTATGTGATAAAAACATCTGACAAACACACATAAAAACCAGAGGGCAGCAGATCATGTGAAAATATAATATTTGTGTCATTCTCAAAACTTTTGGCCATGACTGTAGATTAGAGGTCTTATTGTCACCATAAAATCAGCTTCTTACTGTCTCTTGTATTTCATCAGTGCAATCCTTTATCTGGATTTCACTGCTTCCGGTCAAGATCACCGTGTAGCCCCAGCCTTATTCCCTATTTGTAATTTAATTAGACGAGCATTACCCTCTTTTTCTTTCTTTTTTGTAAAAAGTTTGACCAAAAATGCTAACTTGTGTATGTGATGTTAAAGGGATTCTACATAAATGGACAAACATGGATGTTTTTGCCAAAACTAGCTCCTCGCTGTCTGTGGGTTGTGACTGATGTTGTAGCTCAGCTCCATTGAGGAGAATCAGACTGTGCTTCAATACTACACATAACTTGCAGACAAGGTGTGGGGCTGTTTGTGGATGGAATCCTCCATGGTTTTCTAACCTTGGGCAATGACTTGTAGAAGACTCAAATGCAAAATTGTAGATTATAATTGTTTCTTTTCATTTTTTTGTGAAGTAATTGACCTGTGCTATCTTTGGGAATTTGCTGCTGATTGTTAATAATTCAGCTTTTAGACTGGATCACTGGAGACCCATAAGGCAACGATAAATAAGTCTCCATAGAGTATTGTCCCCATGGCCCCTTCTGTTCTTGCTATGTATAAGTATAGGTACAAGCAGTCAGTCCATTGTCTGCACCTCCTCAGACAAACCACGCAGGATTTCCTCATTTATGGTAATTCTACTACATGGGAAGTAAGAATTTACGTCAGGAAAAATAAATGTGCAAATTCAGGGTCATGAAAATGCATGTTGTAAGTACAGTTGGGGGAGTTTTAAAAGGAACCTATCAGCAAGAAAATACAGGGTAATCTACCAATAACCTTTTATTGTCCCAGAGGAGCTGAGCAGATTGACATATAATTTTGTGGGAAAAGATTCAACAACAAATGTATTTTCATAGTAACATAGTAACATAGTAACATAGTAACATAGTAACATAGTTTGTAAGGCCGAAAAAAGACATCTGTCCATCCAGTTCGGCCTGTTTTCCTACAAGTTGATCCAGGGGAAGGCAAAAAAAAACCCTGTGAGGTAGAAGCCAATTTTCCTCACTTTAGGGGGAAAATTCCTTCCCGATTCCAATCAGGCAATCAGAATAACTCCCTGGATCAACGACCCATCTCTAGTAACTATAACCTGTAATATTATTACCCTCCAGAAATACATCCAGGCCCTTCTTGAACTCTCTTAGTGAACTTACCATCACCACCTCCTCAGGCAGAGAGTTCCATAGTCTCACTGCTCTTACCGTAAAGAATCCTCTTCTATGTTTATGTACAAACCTTCTTTCCTCCAGACGCAGAGGATGTCCCCTCGTCACAGTCACAGTCCTCGGGATAAATAGATGATGGGAGAGATCTCTGTACTGACCTCTGATATATTTATACATAGTTATTACATCTCCCCTCAGTCGTCTTTTTTCTAAAGTGAATAACCCTAATTTTGATAATCTTTCTGGGTACTGTAGTCCACCCATTCCAGTTATTGCTTTAGTTGCCCTCCTCTGAACCCTCTCCATCTCTGCTATGTCTGCCTTGTTCACAGGAGCCCAGAACTGTACACAGTCCTCCATGTGTGGTCTGACTAGTGATGTGTAAAGTGGCATGACTATGTTCTCATCACCGCCATCTATGCCTCTTTTGATGCAACCCATTATCTTATTGGCCTTGGCAGCAGCTGTCTGACACTGGTTTCTGCAGCTTAGTTTGCTGTTCACTAAAATTCCTAGGTCCTTTTCCATGCCAGAGTTACCCAATGCTTTACCATTTAGTATGTACTGGTGACTTGCATTATTCCTTCCCATATGCATAACCTTACATTTGTCAGTGTTAAACCTCATCTGCCACTTTTCTGCCCAAGCCTCCAGTCTATCCAGATCCATCTGTAGCAGTGTACTGTCCTCTGTACTATATATATATATACAGTGTACTGTCCTCCTCTGTGTTAATTACTTTACACAGTTTAGTGTCCTTCTACAAGATCATTAATAAATATATTGAAGAGAATAGGGCCCAATACAGACCCCTGTGGTACCCCACTAGTGACAGTGACCCAATCTGAGTATGTACCGTTAATAACCACCCTCTGTTTTCTATCACTGAGCCAGTTACTTACCCACATACAGACATTTTCTCCCATTTTCTTAATTTAAATTCCTGTTCGTTCTGGGCTTTGAAGTCTATGAGGAGGTCCTTATCAGTGACTGACAGCCTTCGTTCTAAGATTGTGTACACAGAGATAGCTGTCAATCATTGATAGAACCACCTCATGGACTTCAAAGCTCAGAATGGACAGGAATTTAAATCAAGAAAATACAACTTTGATGAATCTTTTTTCCATAAACTCTGTATTGATCTGCTCAGCTCTTCCTGCTCTCTGACATGTTTCCTTTTAATATTGTACATACAAATGAATGAATCGAAATGTTTCAA
This sequence comes from Rhinella marina, assembly GCA_900303285.1. Classification (NCBI taxonomy): domain Eukaryota; kingdom Metazoa; phylum Chordata; class Amphibia; order Anura; family Bufonidae; genus Rhinella; species Rhinella marina. Next base: position 26,259 of record ONZH01015549.1, on the reverse strand, counting down.
GAACGTCTTCAATGAATGCTTTATTATTTTTATGGTACGACCACTCTTTCAGGTTTCTTGATGCAGTTTTGGACACCAAAACCAAGAATGAATTCAAAATGAAGAGAAGAAGTATCTGTCCCTTATATGTTCTGTCTTTTTATGATCCGCTATTGATATTGTGTTCCAAAGCTTACTTAGCACCTCACTGACTGTGCCTTGATATCTATCTCAGTGGGTTTAACTAGATACCAAAAAAGTTACAAATGTTTACTGTAAAATGCTGATAATTTCAGTAGGCCTGACACATCCCATTAGAATGGATTCACACACAGTTTTTGTTGCATTTTATACACCATTCGTGTAGACACTTTTACTTGCATTCACAGTATTTTTGGTTTGTGGTGTTTTTGTGGTTTGAGGTTATTTTTTACAAAGTAGAAATCTTAAACTATACATTTTTTCTGGCATTTTTTTAAAACTGCTATTATAGAACTTTTATAGAACATTTCCAGAAAACAAAATCAAGTTATAAATGCTATAACATTAAAAGAAACTACTATTGAAAAAATGCTATACTAAATGCTTGGAGTTCATGGTGTTTTCTAAAATATTTAATCAAGTAAAAAAAAAAAATAGTGTGTGCAGGATCCATAGAGTGGTTTTAAACATTCTGTTTTTTTGGCCTATAAGATTCATTTTTTTCCCTCCAAAAGTGGAGGAAAAATGTATCTGTGTCTTATGGGACAAATGCTAATGAGCACTTCCATTAAGGAAGGAAGCAAAACGCGGCATTGGATGAGATTGGAGGCTTTGGGGGATGGTATTGGAGGCATTGCATTGGATGAGACTGGAGGCTTTGGGGGATGATATTGGAGGCATGGGGGATGATATTGGAGGCATTGGGAGATGAGATTGGAGGCATTGGGGGATGAGATTGGAGGCATTGGGAGATGAGATTGGAGGCATTGGGGGATGAGATTGGAGGCATTGGGGGATGAGATTGGAGGCATGGGGCTCTTATCTGAGATCTGATTGGGGTCTTAATAACATTAGGGGTCTGATTGGGACTGTGAGCTGAGGTCTGATAAAAAATATTTTTTTCTTATTGTCCTCCTGTAAAACCTAGGTGCATCTTATAGGGCAAAAAATATGGTCGTTTTTTTTTTCCTTTTTGTTTTTAATTTTGCTTCCTTTTAAATGGTCAGAAATTTGACGTATGGCAAAATAGAAATATGTATTGCACAACCAATAGGGCACTTGTTTTGTGTCATCCTTTTGCCACATTTGGTTTGTTTTTGGGGGTCAAAGTTTTTTTTGTTTTTTTAAATCATATTATGCTTTAGTTATGGTCCTTTCCCTAAGCTTATTATTAGGAAAAATTCTAACACAGCCACCTAAAATGCACATAAAATTCATGGCTAACTCAAATTTACAGTATGAAATGGGGGTAAGTTTTAGCTTAAAAAGATGAAGAAATGTATTTTAAGTTTTAACATCTTATAAGAGTGAATTCACATCTGGCAGATTTCTTGCAGAAATTTCCATGACTGACAATCAGTGACATACATCGGAATGGGGTTATTTTGATATCAGGTGCAGGGATTACAGATTACTAGAACAGTCATCAAAATTTCTATAACAGAGAACAACTTTCTTAAAATTTTATTCTGGTCCGACAATTAATTTGACCCAAAGTGCCCTCATTGCCTGAAAATGTCCCCATTTCCTCTCTCTCCCCTGCCCTCTCTCTTCTAGATTCTACCAAATAAAATCACTCAAAATTTAGATCTGCTAGAATCAGAACTTTTTGAAAAAACTTGGATCAAATTTCCAGATTCTAGAATCAATTGAGTCATCTCTATTCTGTAACAAATCTTCTGTGTAGAGGCCGTGACAGATCACAGAAGAAATGGTCAAAAAAAAGTTTAACATCTGAATACATGGTTGGACAGTATTTATAAGATATCCTGTAAAAGTTAACACTTTTGTGCCATTTTTACTTAACTCGTTAACCATCAAGTTTTGCTTGGCTGCATCTGTAAGTGTGATGGATTAGATAAACACATTTCTAAAGCTAGGTTCACATATATCCATACAGTAAGCCGACATCAGGCCAGGTGGGGCATACATTACTTGCTTGTATGCCTACCCCTGGAAGCTCCTTGAATCATAGGAGATTGGTGAAGTATGGAGACTCTCCATAGGTGTTCAGTCAGAGTAGAACTTATCTGCAGGGAGAATCATAGGTAGTAGAGCACTATGAGCCTAGGAGAGGCCTGCATCATTTCTGCAACAGGAGGGAGCTCTAAGAATATGAGAGACCATTAGGCTGGTGACATACATCAGACAGGTAAAGATAACTTTACTGTACATATGTTGCATATATTAAACACTGTGCTTGAAGCCACTAAGTGTCATGTGCCTTCAAATTGAGAGACTGCAACAGTAAGTTGTGGATTATGTAAAGATGTCAATGAAACCATTATGCTTGATGGGCTTAAAAAAAGAGTAAAATGTTTTATGTTGTTGTTAGAGATGAGCAAATTGATTCAGCACATATTGGATTTGTTATGAATTTCCCCCAAACTTGGATTACAGCAAAACAAAACTTAAAAAATGCCTTTCTTCATTGTGATTATCCCCCCTTCCACCAATATAACAATGCAGGAAAGGCAGTAATATGTATGTCTACAGTGTAATTTGTGGTTAATTTCACTGCTATAAAAATGGTGCTATTGGCATAGAATGTTTTTGCAATCATGCAAGGTGTTTGTGCATTGCTCAGCAGCAGAACGCTGTTGTGCTACTTACTGTGTTGATAATAGACTGGCCAAAGCTTATGCATAAAGTTTTTTTTTTTTTTTTTTTTTTTTTTTGGGGGGGGGGAGTTGAGATTGTTTGTATTTAGTTTTTTTCTTGATTTATTTTTTCTTACCGGTGCTGTATAGAGATGAGCGAATCCTAAAAGATTCGGGGATTCGGTATTCGGCCCGAATCCCACCGCGGGATTCGTGGATTCGGGCCGAGTCACGAATCCCATTAAAGTCTATGGGAGACCCGAATCTTTTTGCAGGGGCCAAAGGTTCTGCACAGTCAAGTTTGCCCCAACATGTGAAAACCTCAGAAAATGATGGAAACACCTTGGAAATGCATAGGAAACACCAGGGGCAGCATGTAGGGATGCCTCTGAGGCTCCCTAAGGGCTCATTCAGACGTCCGTTTGGTGTTGTCTGTGTTTTGCGGATCCGCAATTTGCGGATCCGCAAAACACGGATGGCAGCCCATGTGCAGTCCGCAATTTGCGGAACGCACATGATAGAAATGCCTTTTCCTGTCCGTGGATCCGGACAAGAATAGGACATGTTCTATTTTTTTCCGGACCCACGGAACGGAAGTGCGGATGCGGATGGCACACAGTGTGCTGTCCGCATCTTTTGCGGCCACATTGACTGTGAATGGGTCCGCACCTGGTCCGCACCCGGTCCGCAAATTGCGGATCGGATGCGGACGATTTTTGCGGACGTGTGAATGAGGCCTGAGGCTGATGCTGCAGGTCCCTACCTTATGTAAATTTAGGTCACATGTCACTGCCAGACAATCACTGCTGGGGAGGTATAGGGGCTGTTACATCACAGCAGGCGTTCCCACAGGCTTCCCTTTGATGCTGATTGGCTGAAAAATCCGGGCATTTCAAATTGGCAGTGACTCACGAATCTTCACGAATCCGCGCTGCCTCGGGATGCCGAGCCGAGCCGAAGCGGGCAAGATTCGTGCGAATCCCGAATCTTGCCGCTCCGGCTCGCTCATCACTAGTGCTTTATTATTAAGCACTATGCCCCAGCCCCTCACTCCCTCAAACCACTTTCCCTGACCAAAGTCCCTAGTATTCTACAAAATTATTTCCTTTTAGTACAGTGTGTCCCTACATTGTCTCTGTGACGCTAGAAGAGATTGTCAGAAAACAGTCTTACACAGTACAAAGATTCACAAGCAACAAACACTGCATAGACCTATCCACCCTCATTAACATATCGACACAGAATGAGATCTGCTTTTTTTTTTTTGCTACGGCCCCTCCCTCCCTGCTGCTGCATTAATTGGCTGATGTGGCTGTTTTTCAGTCTCTGAACCAATCAGGGCAAGCCCCCCCCCCCTCCCCTTCTAGAGTCATGTGAGCATCCTTGTTCTTCCTCCTTCTTGGTTTTGCCCACCAACATGTGTAGTAAAATGGCACATCCAAAGCAAACCTTCAGTAAAAAGTATAACCAACCTAGTTTATTACAAATCAATTTGCTAATCCTTATTATGGACTTTAGCGAATTGAGAGCTGTGTACCCTAGTTTAGAATATAGTGAATATCTTAAAAATGACAATCTACATGCTTGTTCTGTATGCAGGAGAAAAATCTAACTGTGGTCACAGAGTTTATCCTTCGAGGATTTCGAGGCAGTCAACTTTTTGGAAATGTTCTATTCCTTCTGTTCCTTGTTGTTTATGGTTCCACAATATGTGGGAACCTTCTGATCATCACCCTGGTGTCCACCAGCAAGAACCTCCACACCCCAATGTACTTCTTCATCTCACAACTGGCACTCAGTGACATCTTATTAACAACTGATATTGTCCCCAATCTGCTCCACATCCTACTGAATAATGGGGGAACAATCACTTTTTCTGCCTGCATCATTCAGTTTTATGTTTTCTGTAGTTCAGAAGTATTTGAATGTTTTCTTCTAACAGTGATGTCTTATGACAGATATGTGGCCATCTGTATTCCTCTTCATTATAACTCTATCATGACAAGTACATATTGTATGAGATTGGTTGTCACCTGCTGGTTGTCAGGTTTTTCCACTGCAATAGTTGACATTCTTATGACACTAACGTTAAACTTTTGTGGTCCAACTATCATTGACCATTTCTTCTGTGACCTTGTCCCCTTGATAGAAATTTCCTGTTCTGATACCTACTTCATTCAACTTGAAATCTCCTTACTAAGTATACCAGCATTCATCATCCTGACTACAATAATTGCTGTGTCTTATGTTAAAATTATTTCAGTCATCTTCAAGATCCCATCCAGTACTGGTAGACTGAAAGCCTTCTCCACCTGTAGCTCCCATCTTATTGTGGTCTCCATATTCTACTGCACTTTGATCACTGTTTATATTATTCCAACAAGAGGTCAAACATCAATCATCAGTAAAATCCTATCTCTACTATATACCGTCTTTATCCCATTGTTTAACCCCATTATATACAGTCTGAGAAATAAAGACATTAAGAAAGCTGTAGAGAAAACATTTCATAAATATGTCATATGTGGCAATTGTCCATAAGTTAGTGTGTTTGGTCTGCAAATATAGTGATTATCTCAGAATATCTGGTCAGAATATTCGGTAATCATGGCGAAATAAAAGGTAAAGAAAAATACTCACATACATCTGTCATCCATCCATGAAAACAGAAGTTCTCCCTCTTTTCTTTCCAAACGCTCATGTGTAATGCTAAACACAGAAATCACTGACTGGAACAACAGCCAACAAAAAGCTACCTGTCATCATGCACCACTCCAGTTAGCAGAGCATATAGTTACCCTCTAGATATTCACCACAGCCTACCACCAGGCAGGATGGATTTGGCTGCTAGGGAACCAGTTTACAACTATGGAATAATGTGATAGAAAACGGGTACAAATTCTCAGGTTGCATACTGCACCTACCAAATGAAGCATAACAGAAAGGTTAATAAAAAAAACCAAAGTTAAAACCTGGAGGGTACAGATATAGCCAAATCAGAAGATGAGAGCTTTATTAATGGAGCCAGCCAAAGTCAAGAATAAAGAACATAAGCAAAACGAGAGCTATGAAACAATACAAAACCAGACACTAACCTTGTGTACACCTTTGGGGACAATGTTTTTTTTTATTAATGCATTGTTCTCGTGCTCATTTTAAGCTAAAAATGTAATTGATCTAGCTCTCTGTGGATTTTCTGTCTTTTCCGTCATCCGGGGAGCAGACAGACTCCTTATCTCTGCTCTCTCACATTATAAATACTCATTCTAGCTCAGTTTTTATCTTACTGATAAGGCTGCGGCTCAGATAAGTGTTTATGACCTCTCAGTAGTTTAGAAGTAAGGGTTATTAGATGACCAGCACAAAGTGAAAGTAAAAGTACCGGTCACACAGAAAGAAAAACTGTTAACTCTTTGTGACAGAATGGCTCAATATTTTTAATAAAGGCAAATTAGCCAAAAATGAGTAACATACAATCATAAAAAATTGCCCCCAAAGGTGTTCATAGCCATTATGGATGTAGCAGGGTTAACACACAAACTCTTAACTCAAATTTCTTAACTCATCGTGTTATGTTGAAACAAAAGCCATTGAAAAGCAATTGAAGGTGTTTGCTTAATGCATTTAGTTTAGATAACAAGTCTCATAAAGCATGCGTGATAACTCTACTACAAATGTAAATCCCCAACCTACACCTCTAACTGGTCGCTGAGGCACAAAAATACCAAACTTCAAAAAAGCAAAATCTGACTAGCTTAAAGAGGCCATTAGCCTCACTAACAACCTCCTTGGTAATAAGAATGAAGCCACAAAATTGGATATTTTTAAAACCATCCTAAACTCTAATTGTGAGAGGTATATACCTGGGAATAAAAGGGTGAGGAACAAGAAAAGAGACAAAAGGATCAGTAGGTGCTCTTGAGACACTTTAAACAATAGCTCATGTCCCTGGCTGCCTCCCTAAAAACGATGGATGAAAACGGTCCATCTGATGCAAATTAAGAACAATCCACCCCACAAATGTTCAGGTGTTATCATGAGTGCCGATGGTGTTGTCACATTGGATAAATAGAAATGTAAAGGAAGCAATAAATGTCAAAAATAAAGCATTTAAATCACTAAAATAGGAAGGTTGTGAGGAAGAAATTATTAACTAAGGAAAAAACTAGAGAATGTAAAAGACAGATAAAGGCCCAGACTACTAAACGCCTTATTTCACATTGTCCTGTTTGTTGCTGAAACTTCACTTTTATTTGCCATATATTTTTTTAAAAGTACTGGGAATTACTTTAAAGTTTTCAACTGATAGGCATCGTTTTATATTTAATGTTGCGCTATTGTTGGTGTTACTACTGCGTATGTGATAGTATATCCCTGCCAGGAGCCAGGGGCCGTGTGCTGATGCCGATTTCCTTTCATGCAGAGTCATTATCTTTCTTCAACTCTTAAATGCTTGTTTATCCATAAGTGCCTATCAGCACTGTTTTAAAACCACTTACATGCTGCCCCCTGACATGTTTTGTGAGGCACTAGCATCTTCAGGGGTTTGGACAGTTTTATTCTTTTATAATTAATTATTTTTATATTTATTTTTTTGTGCATGAGACCTGGCCCTTAAACATTTGTTAACATTCATTTATTTCTCCACGCGTTTGAACTTTTTTTGGGGGAATTGTTCAATTTAATTAAACCAGCATATAGGTGATCATCACCAATATACAGGCCAGCACACAAAAGTGTATGTGAGGGATAATGAAGTTAGACCTACATCAGTTTCCCTTTGCCTTACCAATTTACAGGGTAGTCCAAAAAAAGTATCTGGAAGTTATAACAAATTTAAGACTAAAATAATTTCCCTCTTCTCACACATTTTTTATCAATTTAAATATTTATTATTATTATTATTATTATTATTATTACAGAGTAATGAGGGGAAGTTGCAGAGAGCAAAGAGGAGAAAACAAATCTACAAAATATTTTTTTCTCCACTTAATTCACTGAGTAAGATAAACTGTCAGATGAAATGCAGAATATAAAAGTAAATTCCCCATTAAAAGTGTCTGACCCAAGAAGAAGTACAGAGGCGTCTTAAAAAGATTGAAATAGACAAATCGCCAGGATCGAATGGCATACACCCCCCGTATCCTAAGACAATTAACTAATGTCATATCCAGACCCTTATTTCTGACATTTAAGAACTCTATATTGACAGGGAGTGTTCCACAGGAATATCAGCAAGACTTAATAAGGGATCAGTCATGTCAAACTAAATTATTCCGTTTCTATGAGGAGGTAAGTTCTAGACTTGACCATGGTGAATCAATATATGTTAATGAGAATATAGTTCTGCCAATATGACACTACACATGGAGGACTGTGTACAGTTCTGGGCTCCTGTGAACAAGGCAGACAGAGCAGAGCTGGAGAGGGTTCAGAGGAGGGCAACTAAAGTCATAACTGGAATGGGTGGACTACAGTACACAGAAAGATTATTAACATTAGGGTTATTCAGTTTAGAAAAAAGATCACTAAGGGACAATCTAATAACTATGTATAAATATATCAGGGGTCAGTACAGAGATCTCTCCCATCATCTATTTATCCCCAGGACTGTGAAGTTTTCTACACAAATATAGAAGATGATTCTTTACGGGAAGAGCAGTGAGACTATTAATGATCTTGTAGAAGGTTTGCACAGTAAAATATCAATTTTTGCAGATGACACTAAACTGTGTAAAGTAATTAACACAGAAGAGGACAGTACACTGCTACAGATGGATCTGGATAGACTGGAGGCTTGGGCAGAGAAGTGGCAGATGAGGTTTAACACTGACAAATGTAAGGTTATGCATATGGGAAGGAATAATGCAAGTCACCAGTACATACTAAATGGAAAAATATTAGGGTAACTCTGACATGGAAAAGGACCTAGGAATTTTAGTGAACAGCAAACTAAGCTGTAGAAACCAGTGTCAGACAGCTGCTGCCAAGGCCAATAAGATAATGGGTTGCATCAAAAGAGGCATAGATGGCCGGTGATGAGAACATAGTCCTGCCACTTTACAAATCACTAGTCAGACCACACATGGAGTACTGTGTACAGTTCTGGGCTCCTGTGAACAAGGCAGACATAGCAGAGCTGGAGAGGGTTCAGAGGAGGGCAACTAAAGTAATAACTGGAATGGGTGGACTACAGTACCCAGAAAGATTATCAAAATTAGGGTTATTTACTTTAGAAAAAAGACGACTGAGGGGAGATCTAATAACTATGTATAAATATAAAACTGCTAAATGGGTGGGTGACTCTTTCATTTGGTATTGGGATTTTAGCTATTGATATAATTGGTTGTATAGAGATTGTAGAATGGATGTATATACTCAATTGACTGATCAATCTGAACGTATGTAGGATTCATACAATCATATATAATGGCAAATTTTGTTCATTTAAAAAATATTATAATCTTTATTCTAATTGTTTATACAGTCTTTAAAAAATTGGGATGGGATAGAGAGACCGTGCTACCAAGTTCTTTTACCAACAGACGTCTGCAAAACACCTTGGTCCAAAAGGGAAAACATTATCAGTATCTCTTAGATACAAACAAACAAAGGAGATACAACATAGCATAGAGCGCTCATCAATTGACATCAACGTACATTGAAAACAGGAACCCACGTGGGACGCCACGTGGGACGCTGCCCGTACGCTGAAAAGCGCGCGCTTTCAGCTCCTTCGTGCTGCCGAATCGGACGGACAAAGGGAGGACTAACTACACATCAACATCGGAGCTACCCACGCACCGCATCTAGAAAGGGTAATGTAACCCATGTCAAACAAGACTGTATTTATTTATATATCGGGTCAACCCTAACCAGAAGGGGCAGAAGCAATACAACAAGGGTAAATTGCCCCTACTGTGAAAAACAGCGCCTCATATGAACCAATATTAACATTGAATAGACACCGGACATTAAAAGAATACCATATTGAACACTATATTGGATAAATTCCACAACTTGACTTTATTACCTGATTTATATCCTATTTTTACTATTTTTTCCTACTACTTACTATTTTTATCGATTTATTATACACGACTGGGCCCAGCTATTTTTTTTAAAGATTGTATAAACAATTAGAATAAAGATTATAATATTTTTTAAATAAACAAAATTTGCCATTATATATGATTGTATGAATCCTACATACGTTCAGATTGATCAGTCAATTGAGTATATACATCCATTCTACAATCTCTATACAACCAATTATATCAATAGCTAAAATCCCAATACCAAATGAAAGAGTCGCCCACCCATTTAGGAGTTTTATAGACATATTATCAAGAGACTTTGGGTTAGGTCAAGGGTGAGAGCACCTTTCATTTATTATCTCCGATCTGGTGAGCCACTATATACAAATACCAAATTTATGTATAAATATATCAGAGGTCAGTACAGAGATCTCTCCCATCATCTATTTATCCCCAGGACTGTGACTGTGACGAGGGGACATCCTCTGCGTCTGGAGGAAAGAAGATTTGTACACAAACATAGAAGAGGATTCTTTACGGTAAGAGCAGTGAGACTATGGAACTCTCTGCCTGAGGAGGTGGTGATGGTAAGTTCACTATAAGAGTTCAAGTGAGGCCTGGATGTGTTTTTGGAGGGTAATAATATTACAGGTTATAGTTACTAGAGAGGGGTCGTTGATCCAGGGAGTTATTCTGATTGCCTGATTGGAGTCGGGAAGGAATTTTTTTCCCTAAAGTGGGGAAAATTGGCTTCTACCTCACAGGGGTTTTTTGCCTTCCTCTGGATCAACTTGTAGGAAAACAGGCCGAAATGGATGGACAGATGTATTTTTTTGGCCTTATAAACTATGTTACTATGTTACTATGTTTAAAGAATTTGTCAATTGTGGACGAGCACACCCTCTATCTGGTTGAAAGGGTTAAGGTGTTATACGTGCAATAAATGAATTGGGTGATGAGTCCCCAAAAAATAGATTGATATGTATATATAAAAATGTATAGATTTATTAATACTATGGATGAGATTTTTTGTGAAAATGTAAAAACAGTATAAAAACAATAATATAAGTATAAGCTTAACACAGATTAATACATAAGTGAATATACATATACCAGCGCTGGTATCTATGAATAGATGAAGATGATACAGTAAATGCAGTTATATTGGTCTAATAGGACCTATATGGTATAATAATATCCAAGTTCGTGATGTATAAGTCTTTGTAAGTTATTGTCTTTACGGATAAGCTTGTGAATAATCCTGCTGTATTTAAGTAGCAAAATAGCGAGTACCACAATGTAGCAAATATGGAGAGAAACAGTAGCTAAAAATAAAAATAAAAATAGTGGCAATTGTAGAGACTTTAGCTTGATTAATAAATATGCGCTTAATTGTCACATCTCATGGGTATCCATTCATAAAGATAAAAAAATGAGGATAAAAATAGAAATAATAATAGATAGTTTGTATATTTAATACTTTACCCACTCGCTGATAGCCTCAGTGGGAAGCGCTGTTCATTCAGCTCAGTTGGTGATACCCGGCTGTTTGCACTCGGGTGGAAAGGGGAGAAATCAGCTGTCCAGCTCCGTCTGTGTTTAGCCTCCAGGGATTTGGCCGACAGCACGAGGACGCTGACTCTCTTCTGCGCGCGCTTTTTGTCTTTGAATGCTTTAACTCCTCAGATGCCGTGCATTCCAGACATTTAGTCAAGCAATACCGATAGTGGCGTCCCACGTGTATTGCTTCTTATCTTGTTTTGCTAGTTTCCTCTGTGTGTCCTAGTGTGATATCCAGAGGGATTGGATCGTATTGCAAGTTAAGGAGTTTGAGTTGTAAGTTGTAATGAATGCACGGGTAATGAAAGGAGATGAAATAAAGTAAATGCCAGAGTCCAAATGTCCTTGTAATCGCCAGACGCGTTTCGGGGCGTATTAGTCTGCCCCTTCCTCAGTGGCAAAAGTGACTGGACTCTGGGTCTGGCAAATCTTAAATAATGAGATCCAATTAACATCTGATTTCAAAGATATGGCCTGGATTGAAATTCTGGATTCACCTCTTGTATAGTGGGAGAAAAGGGTTAGGACTAAAATCCAAATCACTACATTCTTTTGTTTTATAAGTAAATAGTGTGATCTTATGTGGTGATGGATTGTTTTTTAATTTCACATGTGTAGATAGGGGTGAAGGTATGGTTATCAATGACAGTCATTGTGTCAAGACATTAATCTCAGTTATATAAGTAAAACTCAGTTGTATAAATAAATCTCAGTTATATAAATAAAATGGATCGATTATAGAGACTCCTGCTATACATAATCCTACCCAAAAAAGTATATGTACGTGTCCTTGTGAGGTGATTGATGTCAGTTGACGTGGATAATTTGGTGAATATTTGTGGTATTTATTTATTTAATTTTATTTATTTATTTAGATTTATTTCCTTTGTTTCCATGTTCTCAATGGTGTTTTCATGTTTTCGTATTTCAGGGAACTATGTTACTATGTTACTATGGACCTCTCTGTCTGAGGAGGTGGAGATGTTTAATTCACGAAAAGAGTTTTAAATGGGGTCAATTTACTCTAAAGTAAGGGAAATTGGCTGCTACCTCACAAAGTTGTTCTAGTATGTTACTATCTATAATTGAGGAGAAAGAGGATCAGATTATTGCATGGGTCACTCCTCCTCTGAATCGCAGAGGCTTTTATTGGAGTCCTCTCAGTCTTCACTGAACATTTATTCGAATCTGCTATCTTTAGTAAGCTAATGGCATGTGTTTTGCCTCACTGGAAGACTTGTAGCTGTCATTACTTGTCCCAAAAAGGAATTCTGACCTTGTACACTCACCTTCTGGGCCACTTCCTTTGATTCTCACTCTGTGGCAAGGTTCATTCCATAGCGGACACTTGGACTAGCTCTTAGAGACAGGGAAAGTACATGGCATAACGTCCTTCCGCTACACCACTTAATCTGCAATGTGGAGTACTACAATGCACATTCTCGAGCGTTTGTATAAGCAGCGGAAAGCCATGATTTTTTTCATGCACCAGACAGCCTCAGCAGCAGGGAACATGCATTTGCATGAGGTCAGGCAGTGGCAGCTTTTCCAAGACACCGTTCAGGTGCTGAAGCCCTTCGAAAAGGTCACAAAGTTTGTCAGGGACAACTTTGGCATGAAAGATGACATCCCTCTCATATTTATCCTAGAGCAGATGTTGACGCTCATGCGGCAAGGGACCACAGCATAAGAAGACAGCTGACACATCTTGATGTCCACCCTATAGCTTTTGGGGACACACAAAGGAAATCTACCATGGAGAAGGAGGAAGATGAAGATGAGGATGATGAGAATGAGGAGCTACCACTGCAAGAGGGAGAGGAGGGGTAGTGGAAGGTGTAGGAGAAAGAGTATGGTGATGAGGATGGCACTGGCCAAGACACTCAATCGTCTCAGTGTGGGGCAAAGGTGGAAAGAACTGGCTCCTCGGGCACACTGGCGACCTGTATGCTCACTTGCTTGCCAGTGACGTATCAAGCTTTGACATCAAACAGTCTGTTACTGGATAGCCATACTTTTAGACCATCGCTACAAAGGAAAAATAGAGTAATGTCTTCTTCTTGCAGAAAGGGAGGACGTATTATATTATAACACTGTGTATGTAACTTGCTTAAAGGGAACCTGTCATCACCAAAACACCCCCTGAACTACAGTAAGACATGTATAGTGTAAGTGATGCTGAATCCGAATATGTAAGTTTTATCTTCATACTCACTTCCATTCCGACGCTGTGCTCCCACAAACTTGCAGTAAAATGCACTCACTGGACTCTTCTATGTGAGTGAGCACTGGAGTCCAGTGAGTGCATTTTACTGCTGGTTTGTCAGAGCACAGCGTCAGAATGCAAATGAGTACGAAGATAAAAATTACATATTCGGATTCAGCACCACTTACACTATACACCGCTTACTCTAGTTCAGGGGGTGTTTCGGAGATGACAGGTTCCCTTTAAGTTTATAGTGTGCAGGCGCCTGCCATCAGTGTGTCTGAAAGGAAAGCTCCTCTCCTCTGCTCACAGAGTCAACCCCATCCTACTGCCATGAGAATGATGCCACTTCTACACGTCTGATGTGGTAAGAGCTACTCTGATTGCTTAACAGTAGAGATGAGCCAATCATCCAAAATTTTCTTTGACGAATAATCAACACATTTCTGCCAAGATTTGTTCTTAATATGAATTTATTCGGTCAAATTTGAGTTAAAAAATAATTGTTGTTTTGCGAACATTCCTACACAAATTACGAACATAGAGTCAGCGTTGTTAAAAGTACACACTATGTAAGCATTAGAGAACAAAGTGCGCACGAATCCTTAGCGTACTATTGACTCACAATTGCATCATACGCATCAGGCTAGGCCGCGGCGTACAGTCTTCAGAGGCAGTCCATATGAGGTAGAAAAGTAAGGTGCTAGCTATAAGTGCATAATTTCCTAGAAAAAAATAAGTGCATAATAGGACACATTGCAGAACCTGAAAATGAATACATACAATGGGCTAAAGTGCTTGAACGTTACTGAACCTGTAATAACAGTATTGCTAAAATACAGCAAAGACATAATTATGCAAACATTTTAGTGCAATCAATTTTACATTTGCAAGCATAAAAGGCTCAGATATACGTTTGAGTCTCTCCGTGTGGCTGCTTGGTATGATAAAACACTGGAACACTGTCCAAAATTCAATTGTAATTCGCGTGAGGTAAATTTGCAATCCAAACAGGTAACGTGTAATCCACATGAATAATATAAAATAGCAGCAAATTGAGAATCATTTTGCAAAGGGCGCTCCCAAATAACCTGAGAAGGGGGGGGGAATAGGTGCGCTTAGGCGCAACTCGTAATTTTCTGCAGAATGGGTGGGAGTCTTGACAGCCATGTCCATCTGGGGCAATAAACAGGGGCAATAAAAACAACAAACTAAAAATGTGCCAACTGGCTCTCACCCGTCAGGTGCAGTCCATGGTGTGGCTCCCATTGGTCCTCCAGAGGTGTCTTTTAAATCACTCAGCCAATAGAAGGGTTCCTCAGATGAGAGACTTGAAGTCCTCCTCACTTGAACTACTACTGAATGACATCAGGGGACACTCCTGCCTTTTGTAGGCCAAGCTGGCTTCCGTGGTGGAGCTCCACTGTCTGCCAGAATTCAGAATTGACCGGGCCCGGGTGGTGGTCACGCTGTTGAGCGCTGCAGCCACTTGCACCTTTACTTTCCCGGATTCTCCTGCCGGGACAGCAGGGGTAAGGACTTCTGTCTGCAGTGGTTGAGACAAGGTTACACCCAGGGAAGAAGCCCCAGCTCCCCTGGCTGCTGCTGACTTTATTTTCCAGGGTAGATGGTACTGGTGGATCACCGTGGACTGGAACATAAATGATGTTGTTGTCAGCTGACCCAGCTGAAAGGACTGTGATGGTGGTGGCACTGGCAGTCCAGGGATCAGAGGCTTTGGCTTCTCCCTAAAACGGAGGGTGCCATCTGGTTACTTCTGTAGGCAGCGCACATGTCTTTCTTCTGGTGGTTCCTCCGGCCAAACTTCAGGTGGTGATGTAGGGACCAGAGGCTTAGATAATACGGTAAACCCGGTAGAAAAGGGGGTGTATACCACCTGATCCCCCACGTACAGGCTGTGACGGGGTTAGGGCAGGTACAGCTGTTTCACTGACCTGCGGCCGACAAAGTTCTCCTTGCCGTACTTTTCATTCGCCAGGAAGCCAGCGCCTCGCTCGACTGAAAACCACAGGACGGTTCCCTTTCGCCGCTTCTAAAGTTAGTGCTGTATAATTGATTCAGGTAGAATTGATTTGTACTTAGATCACATTTTAGTTTTTTTTTAAATGTGGTGAATTGGAAAATTGATGATCTCTACTCTAAATCATTTTGTGTGGTGGAACCAGAATACATGACTGGAAGAGGAGACAATCAAGAAGGTAAGATCAGCTCTTTTACAAGTGAATTATTTTTAGCATAATTCAATTTTCTTTTCTTCTTGAAGTCAAAACTTTTTATTAAACGTCTGTCTTGTTACTGATAAAACTTTTGTGATCTTTTAAAAATATCTAATTAACAAGAGTTTTCTTCCTTAATGAGCTAAAACTCAGGAGACACATGAGGTCACGGTGAAAACTTTCTTCCTATAGAGTTGCTTTTCACCGTTCATTGCCTTCAAGGGATATATACAGGTAGTTACTGACTATGCACTATATTACTGATCCCCTCTCGCTGGATGACTGCACTGGAAAGCTCCTGTGACATTGATTTTCTGATGTTTGGTGGATATTTCACTATTTATCAGGCTATTCATTTAGGAAAGGTCTACAAGTGGCTCTTAGAAAAGGAAAAATTCTAAGGAATGATTTGGCAGAAAAATGGAAACATCAGATGTGAGTACCTATTAATTTTAATGATTAAGAAAAATGTATGTGAAGCAATAGACTATTTATTTACACACTTATTGATTTTCATGGGACTCATTTATTCCACTTGGCATAATAGTTGATACTACAATTTGTACTTTGTACTGATATGAAGCTGTCATCTGCAGAATTGCCATATAACATGATATTAAATGATGGGACTACAAGATACCTATAGAAAATGAAGGCAGATAAAACAGCTGTGTCACGGATATAGCAGATTATACATATTGTTCAGTTTGCTTTCATTTACTTTATCTTTATTGTAATATTTCAACCAAGAAATACACTTTCAAGGTGAAGTTCTGGCGCTTGCGTCTAAGCTACCCTATTTTTCGTAAGACATATTTTTCACCAATACTAATGAGCGATTCCATTATGGATGCTCTCATTAGTACCGGAGGACTGGGAAGCAGTGAAGGCTCTGTACTCACCGCTTCCTGGTCCTTGGCTGTGGCTGCGCGCAGCGTGAGGGTGCTTTGTGACCTCACCCTGTGCGTTAGATCACAAGACAGCCGATGAAGCATGGGGGCTGATGAGAGAAGAATTTGATTAGATAGATAGATACACTTCACATCTATCTATCGGAAAAAAATGATCACAAAGTCACACACACTTTAAAATGGTGTGCTTCCGCGGCATTTGTCTGTGCCCCCACACAACAACAAAAAATGGAACCTGCTCTATTTTTTGCGGAGTGGACTGATCACGGACCCTTTCAAGTTGTTTGGCTCCGCATCCGTCAGCACCAGCCACACGGATGGTGCATGTGGATTGGGGACTGCAATTTGTGGTCCTCAATGAATGACATGGGTGGCATACGTTGATGTGCATGAGCCCTAAGGCAGGCACATAAAACCACAGTGATGTGCTAGATCTGCAGTATTAAAATAAGCAGCGTCACATGGGCTCTGTTACAGCACATGAGGCAGTATCACTGGATCCTATGGTGAAATAGAACTGGCCAACATTCTCATTCAGAACAAGTCTCTCCTCCTCCTGGAATCAGACAGTCCACATCCCAAAACAGTAATTTTCCTCATCATCAGCGGCTTCTTTTTCTGCTCACACTCCTCCCTTTCCTTGTCCTCCACAAAATTTCATATTTGAATGTGTGGCCATGAAAAATTTCCCACCAGCAATTAGCTTCTGCAAGCTGAACCTCATCCTGGTCAATTTAATGTTACCTTACTGTACTTCTGGTAAATGTAGTACATTTCAAGAGCTTTTGCCTGAATTTAACATTTCTTCCCTGGTGATAGGCTGGGACTCTTGGCAAGGCAAATATGCTAAATCCTAAACGTAATTAATCTGGGCTCTGATCCGGGCATTGTGTTGGGACTCTTGGCATGTGCATGTCATATCGGAAGGCATTTTGACCCCTTAATTTTTGGGCGCTAGGTTCCCCAACAAGCCACTGTGTTTTTTTTTTTTCCTTATAACATTATGTGTTTTTAACCCCTTCAGGACAATGTCCTTTTTCACCACCCAACACAATAGAATTGCAGATTGTTGTACAATTGTAAATCTGACACGTATCACTTTATATGGTAATTACTTTGGAACTCTTTTATCGTATCCTATTACTTTACTAAGTGATGCTGAGATTATTTTCTCATGATACATCATACTTAATATTAGCGTAAATTTCAGTTGATATGTTTTATTTATAAAAATATATACGTATATTTAAAATTAATAGAAAGTTTTGAAAAATTTGCTATTTTCTGCATTTGAATTTCTCTGTTTTTAAGATGGATAGTGAAACCTCATAAAAGTGTTATTACATCACATTCAACATATACCTACTTTATGTTTGCATCATTTTCTAAATGGCATTGTATTTTTTTATGATGTTAGAAGGCTATCTCAGAGATATCACATGGTAAAGAAGCATGACTAGAGCTATGCCTGGTGTCTTGAGGCTCAAACTATGCAGGGGTGCACTGTCCTGCAGGAACAACAGGTCACAAACAGGCAGCAGCAAGCTGCATCAAATGTGGGAGATGGGCCTCCTCAATAGGGGTGTGATGTCTACAGTTGCCGGGCAGAATTCAGATCAGGCAATGGAAGCCTCTGAGAGACAGCACTATCAATACTCCAATGCTTATTTACCGTGAGGTAACTCTGGGCCCTCACATGGGGCCCCATTCACTGTAAGTACATTATCCACTATTCAATTGCATTAGATACGTGCATATGCTTTTGGTTTGCTTTCTTTATGTATAGGAGATGGTCACTTATGGTTACACCCACATGTAAGTGGTCTGTATAAGGTTCACTGTGTTATATTTCACATTGCTTGATAAAGACCTGAGGGTCGAAACGTCAATATGTATGCTGCCTAACTACTGAATAAAACACCACTAATTTGAATTGATTGAGTGCTGCGGATTTCTCTACATTGCTGATTCTACTGGGATCCCAAGCCAGGACCCCTCACAGCATGCACCGAATTTTCCTGGATGCATACCAGGTGTCTTGAACATTGAATATGGATTTATTCCACTAAGTGGCTTGGAGTGCTGCTTATCTTTCTTTTGAACCCATTTTGGAAACCACACCCCACAGTAATGAATTTATTGAGGGATGTACTGACCTTTTTGACCTGACAGACGTTTCATAAAATTTAGAAACACTTGAAAATATGAAAATGAAAAATTTTATTTCTTCCAATCAAATGTTAACCCCTCAATGGAAACCGCTCATTTTTCATTTTCACAAATGTCAGCAGGAGAAAAAGCATAATAATAATGTTGAGTGTTTTCTCCTAAACACGGCAACACCCCATACTTTATGTGGTTAAAAAATGCTGTTTGGGCACACAACGGGGATCAGATGGGAAGGAGCACCATATTGTTTTTTTGAGAGCAGGGTTTGGTGGGATGTTTTTTGGCTGCCATATCACATTTGAAGAGACCCTTAGGTACCACTACAGTGGTACACCTATCAAAGAATCTATGGAAGGGTGCTGACTGCTTTGACCCCACAGGTGTTTCATAGAATTTAAAAACACTTGGCTTTTAACCCACTTAACTACCAGCGCTGTGCATGTACGGCGCTACAGCGATGGACAAACATGGCGCACTCTCGCACGTGTAGTGGGCGTCATGGCCAGTGGGTCTCCACTGGTTCAAACTGGCAATAATTTCGATCATGGCAATTAAAGCCTTTAGATGCTGTCATCGAGTGAGACCATGGCATCTAAAGGGTGAAAAACCTGAAATCTTGCGCTTCTGGGATTCTTACCAGCATCCTCTGCAGCCAGAGAGGATACTGGTTTTAAAACAATCAGCCTGGCTGAAGAGGCTGAGGGTAGTAAAATGATAAAAAGAGTAAAAATGGCCAATTTGCCATTTTTTCATTGCTTCTATTACCCAAAAAATGTAATAAAATGTGATCAAAAAGTCACGCACACTCAAAAATTGTATCAATAAAATCTACTGTACAGATTGTTCAGCAGAAAATGAGCCCCACACAGCTCAGTAGATATAACTATAAAAAAAAAAGTTATTGGGTCAGAATATGGTAAAAAAATAATCAAAGTTTAAATTTATTTTTGCACTACTTAAAGATAAAATAAACTATACATATGGAGTATCGTTGAAAGCATAATGACCAAGAGAATGGAGGGTATGTTTTGCCTCAAATTGAATGTCATGTGAAAAAAAAACATAAAATGGTGGAAGAACTGCATTTTTCCATTTGGAATTATTTTACTGCTTCCCACTATACTGTATGCCATAATCAATGGTGGCATTAGAAAGTACAACTTGTCCCACAAAAAATAAGCTCTCATACATTTATGTGAACGGAAATATAAAAAAGTTATGGCTCAAGGAAGATATGGAAGAAAAATGAAAACGCAAAAAAAAAACCAAAAACCTCTGGTATCCTAAAGGTTAAAATTAAGCATTGAATTTCTGCATAAGGCCCATTTTTCATTTTCACAAGGGTAACAGGAGAAAAGGCATTTTGTCCTGAACGCCACATGTGTAGTATCAAACTGCTGCTTGGGATAAGGATCAGAAGATAAGAAGCAACATATGGTTTTTGAAGGGCAGATTTTGGTGTGGCTTACGAGTGCCATGTCATTCAAATAGACCCTGAGGTACCTATAGAGTGGAAACACCCCAAAATTTATGTCATTTTGAAAACTTACACCCATCAAGGAATTTATTGAAGGGTAATGTGAGTGTTTTGACCCACTGTCTGAAAAGACACTAGCTTCTTAGTTTTACTCTGTCACCTTGTTGGTCGCTATGTCAACCCTCTCAATATGTCATCTAAATCACTGCACACCCTATAACACTTAATTACAAAAAAAGGTAAATTATAGCTCAGGATTAAAAGCAGATTTAAATGTACAAAAACAAACTGACCCCTGACTCGATGCCCCCTTTCGGGTTGTACACCAAGACTTACAGGAGTCTTAGCCAGACTCACTTGGACAATTTCCCAGTTAAGGGTCCTTGCCACTTCACTCAGCCCCTGATTCAGGTTACTGTAACCAGTCACCCTTCACAGGACACGGGATGACAATGCAACAATCAAGTTATCAATCACACGCCTTCTAGAAGTTGCACAGGTTAGTATTACAAGAACATATATAACAACTTTTAAGTAGCATTTCACATCAGTCCATGCAGAGAACATTTAAAACAAACAAATTTTCAAATCACCAACATTAATCATAATCTACCTGAAATTCGATACCCGAACCCTTTTAGCAGGACTGATTCCGAAAGTACCCCACAGCCTCAGGATAGCAGTGAGACAATGGCTCACATACCTAGTATTAGCGTTCCTCAACCTGGGGGTCACTTCCTCCTGGTTCAGTCCTGGAAACTAACGGGTTGGAGTATCTCGCCGGGGCCTCCAAATTGTCAGAGTTAGTTCAATGTTCAGGCAGAGTATGGTTAGGTTATGGATTTTATTCGATCAAATAACAAGAGTGAGACAATCAGATTCGCTGAACTCAAGGAGATCTGGGTGGACCTCCAAGAATACCTTTATTTTATACCACATGCATATGGGAGTATATGGGTGGACTTTTAGGAGGTTACAATCATTAAAATTAAGCAATAGTTAATAAATCATGACACGGCATTATGTAGACAATCTTCATATGGTCATATCTGGGTAACTATGATGTATGACATTAACCTAGGAAAGTACCAAGAAATCCTCAAAACAACATTTCAAAAAAATATTTACGGAAAACAGATACAAACATCCTGCACCATGTGATAGTGAAATGTGCGGATGTACAAGGCTAGATTTAGAAATTCACGGAAAAAATGCACTAAAACAATAGATGCAAACAATATATGGACTAAGCCCTCACTCTATAGATAAAATCTGAGACTCTTAGCCAATACATTTTGATCAAAATACATCTGTGCCCACCTACCCAGCGCCACAGTGGTCTCAGTCCAGGCAGGTCCTACGCTAAACCTTCCTATGCGGTTGTGCATCTATGTTTAGGTGCGTAGACCCTGCACATATAGTGTGCTGCTCCTAGTTACCTCTGTGTGCATCAGAAACCAATGAGAGGAGGAGCACACACACCCATATGTACCACCTTAATCAAGGTCGCCTTTTAGATAGGTGGGGCAAAAGTGCACATGAATGCTACTCCTCTGGTAATAGGAGCGCATTCACACCAGAAGGTGCCACTCCTTCAGACACATCAAAAAAATATTTACGGAAAACAGATACAAACATCCTGCACCATGTGATTATAAGATGTGCTGATGTACAAGGCTAGATTTAGAAATTCACGGAAAAAATGCACTAAAACAATAGATGCAAACAATATATGGACTAAGCCCTCACTCTATAGATAAAATCTGAGACTCTTAGCCAATACATTTTGATCAAAATACATCTGTGCCCACCTACCATGAATTTCTAAATCTAGCCTTGTACATCCGCACATTTCACGATCACATGGTGCAGGATGTTTGTATCTGTTTTCCGTAAATATTTTTTTGATGTGTTTGGAAGGAGTGGCACCTTCTGGTGTGAATGCGCTCCTATTACCAGGGGAGTAGCATTCATGTGCACTTTTGCCCCACCTATCTAAGAGGTGACCTTGATTAAGGTGGTACATATGGGTGTGTGTGCTCCTCCTCTCATTGGTTGCTGATGCACATAGAGGTAACTAGGAGCAGCACACTATATGTGCAGGGTCTGCGCACCTAAACATAGATGTACAACCGCATAGGAAGGTTTAGCGTAGGACCTGCCTGGACTGAGACCACCGTGGCGCTGGGCAGGTGGGCACAGATGTATTTTGATCAAAATGTATTGGCTAAGAGTCTCAGATTTTATCTATAGAGTGAGGGCTTAGTCCATATATTGTTTGCATCTATTGTTTTAGTGCATTTTTTCCGTGAATTTCTCAAAACAACATTTCCCAGAATCTGAAGAGAACATGTCACAAAATAACAATATTAAATGCAACATCTGCAATTATTCCATCTTCTCAGGCGACTCCTCCAACCATAGTATCCTTTCGATCTTGGATCTCACCACAATATCCTTTCACTCCCTTACTCCACCACAATATATTGACCGTGTGCTCTATTTAAGATTGACCATTGTTTTTCCCTCATTTTCCATGGTATTCATGATAAATGCTAAAGGCTACACTTCTAGTGAATATATGTTTTATAATATAATTAACATTATACCTGACCACTGCTCCCACAGGTGTTTTATAGAATCTAGAAACATTTGGCTGTTAAAATTAAAAAAAAAAAAAATTCCAATAAAATGTTTCAGCCCCAGATTTTTTTTATTTTCCAAAGGGGTAACAGGAGAAAAAGGATTCCAGTATGTATTACACAATTTCTACTGAATATGGCAACAACCCATACATATGTGGCGGTAAACTGCTGTTTGGGCACACCACAGGGTTCAGAAGGGAAGGAGCACCATATGAACCATAGGGAAGATTTTGTTGGAATGATTTTTGGGCTTCATGTCCCATTTGAAAATACCCTGAGGTACCCTTACAGTAGAAAACACAAAGAATTGAACACATTTTTGAACCTATACCACTTAATACATTTTTAAAGGGTGTAGTGAGCATTTTAAACCAATAGGTGTTTCATAGAATATAGAAAAACCTGGCTGCAAACATGAAATATTATAATTTTTAAAAGAAAATGTTCATTTAGGCACAGATTTGCCAGTTTTAAGGGGAAACTGGAAAAGGACTCCACCCTATATCACCCACCTGTTCCTGAATAAGGCAACACGTCATATATGGTTTTAAACTGATGTATGGGCACACTGAAGGGTTCCGAAAAGAAAGCACTCATTTGAGGCCTAGTTTGGTGATTTATACAGCGCAGGTCGACAGCTTCAAGGGCTCTGAGGTAAAATATAAACAAAACAAAAAAAAACTCAAAAATTGACCCCATTTTAGAAAACAACCCTCACAGGGTTCAGAGTGCCATACATGACTTTTCAGGGCAATCGGATCATTTTTATTTCTTTATTTCAGACTAAAAAGATTTGGACTGAACCAAATCTGATGAACAATTTGATCAAATCAAAACTGAACATCCATCGATATGACATTGTCATGGGAATAATAATCCAGTGTGTGGGCAGCTGTACTTGGATTGTTTACTGAAGGTTATAATGATAAGAACTTGGTATTTTAACATTAAGGTTGTGGATTTTAGGACATATAGAACAAGGTGTCCTAGTTTATGATAAATACAGTGAATATCTTAGCAATTAAATCTATACATTTTTTTCTGTAAGCAGGAGAACAATCTGACTGCAGTCACAAAGTTTTTCCTTCTAGGATTTCAAGGCAGTCAGTATTTAAGAATTTTCCTATTTTTTCTTCTTCTTTTGGTTTATTGTGGGACAATATGTGGGAACCTCCTGATCATCACCCTGGTGTCCACCAGCAAGAACCTCCACACTCCAATGTACTTCTTCATCTCACAACTGTCCATCAGTGACAACTTATTAACAACTGATATTGTCCCCAACCTGCTCCACATCCTACTGAATAATGGGGGCAATGTTAATTTTATTTGTTGTATCATTTAGTTGTATTTTTTTATTGCCTCCGAAGCATTTGAGTGCTTTCTTCTCACAGTGATGTCTTATGACAGGTATGTGGCCATCTGTAATCCTCTCCATTATACGTCTATCATGACAAGTACACATTGTATGAGGATGGTTGTCATCTGCTGGTTGTTAGGATTTTCTGCTGCATTCATTAATAGAGATGAGCGAGTAGTGAAATATTCGAAAGTTCAAAATTCGATTCGAATAGACCGCGATATTCGACTATTCGACCGAATATCGAATCCCATTAAAGTCTATGGGAAAAAAATGCTCGCCACTTGGAAATCTCAATTCGACCACTTGGAGGTCACCAAGTCCACCCTGAAACCTCAAAAAAGGATGCCAACACTGCTGGAATGCAACTGGGACAGCAGGGGAAGCATGTCTGGGTGCATATAACGCGCCCAAGTCGCACTATTACGCCACTATCACAGCCTCTCAACAATACACTCCAAAGACAATATAACCTCTCTGTAAAGTGAGACCATACAAGGAAACCTTCTTTCCTCTACATTGCCATGGACCCCAAGCCAAACTAGACAAAAAAGAAGATAAAATTCTGCACCCCTTAAAATCACGTTGCCTATGACAACCACAGATGGCATAGGCAAGGGGGAAAGCAATCAAGCCATCACTATTTTTCCCTCTGTGCCATCCCTGCCTTGCCCAGGCACATGTCCCAAAACATCATCCACGCCCGAGTAACACGGTTACTGCAAAAGGCCATTTGACCACCAACACTTTGGTTTGAGGCCGGGGATGCTACATCTCCCTGACAGCACACTGGGTGAATGTTGTGGAGGCGGGGACGGGCAAACCTGCTACCCCCACCCAAGTTTTGGGCCTTGGTTCTGTCTGGATTTCCGCAACCCTTACAGACAGCTCGGCAAACCCCTCCTTCTCCTTCTAGATTTGTTAAATCTGTCCACCACCCAGTCAAGTCCACAAAGTCCAGTCTCGTCGATAGCCTGCAGAAACTGCAGGGACCTCACTCTGACCCTCCTTCCTCCCACCCTGCCCAATGTTATCAACCCAGTGTTCCCACCCATGCAAGAATCGCAGGAGCTATCTGAGGATTTTGTTTGTTCTGATGCCCAAACACTGGAGCAAGCTCCATCTCTAGCTGATGGTGGTGTGGAACGGGCACTAAAGTGTAAAATGATTAGGGACGATGATGAGGCACAGTTGCCAGCAAGGGAGGCTGTTGGAGCAAAGTGAGGCAGTGTAAGAGGAGGTGGTTGAGTATGACGAAGTCAGTGACCCGACCTGGCCCAGTGTCATGTCTAGCAGGTAAAGCAGTGGGGATGTTGAGGGATGCGTAGGACCGCAAAAGGCAGGAAGAGGCCGTGGGCTGGCCAGAGGCTCATGGAGAAGGCAGGCTAGAGCCCGCAGGGCCGCATCTCTTCCCTATAACAGGCCCCCACAACGAAAGCTCTCCCATCGAGGGCTCTTAGGTCCTTGTTGTGAAAATATTTTAATGGGTGCGCAAAGTTAGCTTGAGGTGAGCCCTCGAAAAAATTATATGGAGGCCCAAGAGGTGAGCCCTCGAAAAAATTAAGTGGAGGCCAAAGAGGTGAGACCTCTTGAAAATTGTATTAAGGCCCAAGAGGTGAGCCATAATAAAAATTGTTTGTAGGCCCAAGAGGTGAGACCTCTTAAAAATTGTTTTGTAGGCCCAAGAGGTGAGCCCATGATAAAATTGCTTGTAGGCCCAAGAGGTGAGCCATGATAAAAATTGCTTGTAGGCCCAAGAGGTGAGCCATGATAAAAATTGCTTGTAGGCCCAAGAGGTGAGCCATGATAAAAATTGCTTGTAGGCCCAAGAGGTGAGCCATGATAAAAATTGCTTGTAGGCCCAAGAGGTGAGCCAT
>ONZH01015548.1:0-29525 GCA_900303285.1 Rhinella marina | reverse complement strand
CCTCAAAAATAATGTTTTAAGGGTCTTTCCCACCAGCATCAACCATAATGTTTTCAAGGGTCTGTTCACCACCAGTCCCTCAAAAATAATATTTTCAAGGGTCTGTTCACCACCAGGACCTCAACCATAATGTTTTCAAGGGTCTGTTCACCAGCAGTCCCTCAAAAATAATGTTTTCAAGGGTCTGTCCACCACCAGGCCCTCAACCATAATGTTTTCAAGGGTCTGTTCACCATCAGTTTTTTAAAAAATAATGTTTTCAAGGGTCTGTTCACCACCAGTCCCTCAAAAATAATGTTTTCAAGGGTCTGTTCACCACCAGTCCCTCAAAAATAATGTTTTCACGGGTCTGTTCACCACCAGGCCCTCAACCATAATGTTTTCAAGGGTCTGTTCACATAAGTATTTCAAAAATAATGTTTTCAAGGGTCTGTTCATCACCAGGCCCTCAACCATAATGTTTTCAAGGGTCTGTTCACCACCAGTCCCTCAACCATAATGTTTTCAAGGGTCTGTTCACCACCAGGCCCTCAACCATAATGTTTTCAAGGCTCTGTTCACCAGCAGGCCCTCAAAAATAAAGTTTTCAAGTGTCTGTTCACCAGAAAGCCATCAACCTTAATTTTTCATGGGCCTCTATAACCACAATTTTTAAGGAGGGCCAACAGCCTCTCTAACCACAATTTTTAATGAAGGCCAAAAGCCTCTCTAACCACAATTTTTAATGAAGGCCAACAGCCTCTCTAAACTCAATTTTTAAGGAAGGCCAACAGCCTCTCTAACCACAATTTTTAAGGAAGGCCAACAGCCTCTCTAAACTCAATTTTTACCTAGGGCAAACAGCCTCTCTAACCACAATTTTTTGCATGTGATATTCGTGTTTTTTAAGGTTGACGCTTATCAAGATGAAAAAGGCCTGGATTGCCCCTGACTTTGCTACCCCACCACATGAAAGCGGCTGAACACTTTTACGGTGTATTGGATACACTGTTTTCTCATGTAAGCCCTCAACCATAATGTTTTCAAGTGTCTGCTCACCAGCAGGCCCTCAACCATAATGTTTTCAACGGTCAGCTCACCAGAAGGCCATCAATCTTAATTTTTCACGGGTGTGTCTGCTGCCCTCCTTTATGTGTAATAAAAGGTGTATCGGAGTGCCTGTTCCTTGTAATTTTTGGCAGACTTGTCACTTATGAGTGTATGAGTCCCAACGACAAGAACAATTGTTCCACAATGTGAATAAGACCCATCTTCGAAACACAGGTTTTAGAAGAATTATTTAACTAATAATAATAATAATAACTTAGGACTTTTAACAAATAATAAATAAAAAAAACAAAAGAAAAAAAAAATTATGCAGGCCTTTGGCGACGCCTAGCCATCATGGTTTGCAGCTCTCGGAGCTCCAATAGTAGCCCGCAAATCAGGCGGGAGGCTGCATGGAGCTGTGTGCCAAATCTACGTAAGGCGGCCTCCAGCTCGAAGTCAGTGGGGATATCTGTAGAGGTGGAAACAGTACTATAAGTAGTATTATCGAGTTAAAGGGGAGTTAAAGGGGTTGTCCCACGAAAAATATTCTAAACTTTCAAAGCAGCACCTGGATGTGAATACTTTAGCAGTTGCATGTCATTAAATATTTTGTATATCTACTAGAACTGACTCAGTTATTCAGTGAAATGTATGTTTATTGAGCTATTTTTTTTTCTTATTTCTTAGAACTGCTCACTGAGAAGGCCGCACATGCTCAGTTTAAATCTTCAACTGCCTCCTGTCCTGAGCTGTGATAGGGAGAGATGGGGCAGATCTCTGGATCTATGTGAGGTGCAGGGCTGTTTCTCGCTTTGTTAAAAAAAGATTGCCAATGTACTATAATATTATGTGATGTATGTCACATATGTGTTAAATATTTTTGGGGTAACACAAGTTTCTACTTCTTTCACTAACTTGATTTTTAAATTATTGTGATATGTCTGGTTCACTAACCACTTGGAGAACATAATGTGTACACAGTCTAGTTATCAATAACATGTTGTGTGGCATGATCCTAGTGCTTGAAAATATTACACTTTTGTGAATTAGGGGTTTGTACTTACTAGATACCCATAATTGGTGGTCTTCCCAGGGGCCTGGGGAAAATTTGTCCCTGACAGTTGGAACTATAAAAGATAAAACATAAAATTAGCTTATATTTTGAAGACAGAAGTTACACCCATTACACTTTTTATTTTAACTACCTTCTACCTCTTCAATTTGCCCTGGGGGTGTTGGAGGGGCAGGTGGGCTCCTCACTGGCTGGGGCATAGGAGGGTTAGAGGTGCTCCTCTGTGGTGCAGCAGCTGTCAAAAATCATTAAATAATGGCATTACATTCAACTCAAATGAACAGTTGCAACTTCTGATGTTGATACATCTGAATAGTTTGGGGCTGGATCCCATTCCTAATCACTAGTGCTCTTATATCACTGAAGATGCACTCCCACGTAGCTTGGATTAAAAATAACTATGATTGCACTTACTAGAAGCTGAAGGTACCGGGACTGTAGGGGCTGTAGCCGTCCGGATCCGATGCTGCCAGTGGCAACGTCGTTGACGTTGCTCTGCAACATAAATCCGTACACAATTGTTATAATGACTGTTTTTAATACTAATGTAACACCCCAGAGTAGTGTTACCACTCTTGGCATCCAGCTTCTATCTGTTTACTACCCTTAATGTCATTCTATGCATTGTATTCCCCTACCTACAGTACTGTGTATATTCCTACCTAATTTTATGTAACTGTTGTAATGTTATGTACCTGGTGGACCAGCAGGTGTCAGTAATACTGTGGCATATTGAGTTTGTAGTTTCACCAGAATGGTACATTCCTTATTCCATTCTGACCCCCTCTGCTGGAGAGAAGTAGTTTCTTCTAACTTCCTGCAGTGAGAAAAAAAAGGCAGTTTAGGCAGTTTACCCTACCCCCTGCTAGGGGAAGGAGATGTTCAGGACAGCAGAGCACCTTCAGCTCTGCTGACCTAAAAGTGAGAGAATTACAGCCTGAAACAAGGCACCAGCTAGAGGAAAGCCAGACTTAATAGAAAAGTTCAGCTTAAGACAGAAATTCAGAAATCTTTATCTGCCAAGCATCTGCCAAGTATATAAAGCTGCACTTGCTGGAACATCAAGATCGAGCCTGAAGTGAATTCTCTATATGCAACTTGAGTTAATAAAACTGTGTTGGATCATCCATAAAGGTCTGGACTTCATTTCCACTCGACGACCCTCAATTATTCCACCTATTAATGCAGCCAGAGCCACCGCCTGAGGCCTATCCGTCCATCAAGGTAGGAACACCGTGACACACGCTACCAAGACATATGTGGCCTAAACTACCCTTGGCACTACTACACTGGGACGAAAGGGAAACCCCCTTAGAGGGCCCTGGAGGGGAAGGGTCACCCCGTAGCAACTAAGAACAACCTGGTTCCCGGTCACTGCACTAACACAATACTGTATACTACTAAGAAGATATGTGTATTATGGGTGAGAGGAGGGCCATATAATGTGGAGTGGGCATTCCATGTGCAGGGAACATAGAATATCTGGGGTGCATATTTGATGGAGGGGGCATTGGTTGGGAGGGGTGGGGGGTTGAATGAATGAATAAAAAATTTCTTTGTGTCACATTCTGCAGGTACAAACATAACAAATATAAATACAGCACATGCAATGCACTATTATACCATAGCTCCAGTCCCAACCGTTCCAGATTCGGCGGGACAGTCAGGATTTTAGCGGCTGTGTCTGGGAACGGGTGGCTATGTCCTGTGGTCAGCTGTCTTTGCATCCATAGAAAACAGGGACGGGTGACGGTAAGCAGGGAGCAGTCGCTTCACCTTCCCCGACGTCCAGTATAATGTCTCCTTGTGGCCCCCGTATAGTATAATGTCTCCTTGTGGCTGCCCCCATATAGTATAATGTCTTCTCCTTGTGGCCCCAAGTGTTTTTTTCTTCTAAATGGGTATTTATCGCGATAAATTTCTTAATATCATTATCGTGGGAATATTTTTTAAATCGCCCACTCCAGACACATTAGCTGCAGCATGAGCACGTCTTTGAGTCTGTGTGTAGGAGGAGGAAGCGCTAACTATGAAGGGGCATATATCTAAGGGTACTTTCATACTAGCGCTAAAGATCCGGCAGGCTGTTACGGCCTGGAACAGCCCACCGGATCTCTCCAGATCCAGCATTTGCCTGACAGAAACGGGAGAATGGCCAGCCCCATTAACAATAATGGGGGACGGCGCTGATCCAGCTGCTATCCGGCAAGAACGCCTGGAATTGGCAGGACAAATACTGAAGAACAGCCTGCAGTATCACCACCACATATGTGAAAGTAGCCTAAGGCAAATTACTGGGAAGTATCTGAGAATACCTTCACTTGTTTGAGTGTTGTTAGAGGCGTGGCCTAGCATGAAAGAAAATTGCTTCAGCGCACCACGCCCACGTTGTCCTTCTATACGGTTTACATTATTGGCACTGGTACATATACAATACAGTAAACTAATTTTTTAACATGTTTTTACTTTTCAAATATTTTATTACTCACCCTGTCGTATCTCGTCCTGGATCTGACTAAGCCGCTCTGGGCACTTTAATTTTAGATCCGACCATTCTCTCTGGATCTGGCCTGGGGTCCACACACTATGAAAGTGATGGCGCAAGCCTCGGATCACCTGCTGGACAATTTGTTTTTTCTGCTGATTGGGGTGTTAGTGTGTCCCATCGTATTCCTGGCTGTCCATCTTTCTCACCATGTATTTGAGCTCTTCGTCTAGCGTCGTGCATGCATTCGCGAGACTTGAAATCGTACGCAATAGCATATAGAGTAAAAGCGCATAGTAGCGTATAGTAGCAATAGCGTACGCTTTATCGGACAAGGTCCTGTTGCTCCTTGCACTGTCTCTGCCTGCTCCATGCATGCTGCCCCTGGTGTTCTCTATCCATTTCCGTGGTGTTTCAATCACTTCCAGAGGTTTTCAGGTGTTTAGGCAACCTTGCGTGCGAATAACTTTGGTCCACTGCAAAAATGCTCGTATCTGCCATTGACTTCAATGGGATTCGTTATTACGTAAGAAAATACGAATATTTAGAAAAATTAGTTCCGAGTACCGAGCACACGAATATTTTAGTATTCGCTCATCTCTAATAACAAGGGCAAACAGCAAATCAAACCTGAATATTTATTTTCATGATTCTGAAGTTTGCAGAAACACCCCATATGTGGTTGTAAACTGCTCTGTGACCGGCAGTAATGACAGGGAGATAGTACCAGCATTTGTGATCGCTTTGACAGCTTATAAGAGTGATCAAAAGCCTGGAGACCAGGAAAAAATGTCTCAGGTTAAAGCTCCATGTTCTTGGCTGTCAGGAGGCAGCTGAGTCATGGAGCTTCTAGGTACAGGTGCTGCACACAGGGGGCAAAGCTCAAGGACGTTTTAAAACGTCCATTCAGAGATAGAGATCCACCAGGACGTTTATAGTCAATGGGCAGACTGGAAGTGGTTAATGTTAGACAATGCAGTACAAAATAATGATTGAAATATGATTGTTAAGATATTACTTGTATAAATAGAATGTCTAGGAAATTACGAAATTAGCAAAGTGACTCCATCATATGGAAGCTATGTGAGAGAAATTGTGTAAGCTTTGGTTTCACTCACTAATTCCAAAAACAATTTGAAACTTTTGTTGCTTTTTATCTAATCACAGATGATTTGGTGTGGAATGGTACTTTAATCACTATCAGTCAAATACAGATGTCATTTCTCATATAATCCAGGGTAATATAGTATATCAACAATATAAAACATATTATCTTCTGCAGTAGATCTTAACCACAATATTCTTAGATTCTGTCTTTAACCCCTGTCTGTCATCAGATAGCACGTATATAAACATCCTGGCAGCTCTTTAATCCAAGCGTTACAAAACGCTTGGATTAAACCTTCTGCCCCTGGACTGTCACTGTCACGGACAGTGTACAGTTCAGTAATGCCAGCAAGGGACCAATCAGAACTGTCCCTTGCCGGTGATCGATCCGATTGGTTAGTCTGTGCATACTAACCATTTGGATCGTGGCAGTGTAAAAATGCCAGTTTCAGGCTCTGATCTGCAGATCAGAGGCTGAAATCAGGCATTATCTGATCTGTGCCCCCAATCTATGCCCCTCATGTGGCCTCTCTGCCCCGATTTGTGCCCCCAAATAGCTTCTGTCTCCCTCATCTGTGCCCTCTCCGCGATCTGCCTTTAGCTTTGCCAGCCATGCTCTGCACGTACTGGCCCGTGGCTCCCACTTTGTCCCTAAATGTTCCATCTGTGTCCACTGTCCCCATATTAGCCCCCTGCCCCCATATTTGCCCCCAGCCGTGGTCCTCCTGAATGTGATGGTGGCGGCTCTGTTCCTGTTCACCATTTGACTGTAAGGCGTAGAAATTCAAATTTAGAAAATTATATATTTTTCCAAATTTGGGATGTTTTATAATATAAAGGTAAAAGTTATCGACCCAAATTTACCCCTGACATCAAGTACAAGAAAACAATCTCAGAATGGCTCGGATACATAAAAGCATTCCAGAGTTATTAACACATAAAGTGACACATGTCAGATTTGCAAAATTAAGCCTAGGCAGTAGTCACAAAGGTTAAAAATGGCTTGGTCTTGAAAGGGTTAACTTCATAAGAGGTGAATTTCTAGAATTCCCCATATTTGCTAAGAAGGTTGAGGTCCAGTGCTTCAAGGGTAACTAAACCTTGAAGAAAAAGAAAGGAGCAGCAGTGTAGTATAGATCACTCTGCCCTTTCAGCTATTATGTAAAATAAAAGTGACAGAAGGCAGCGCCTATGGGTGGTACCGTAACGTATAGAATAATAATTGTACGATATTCAGCTTACCATAGATGGTTGTGAAATAAAGTCACAACTGCTTGTAAAGGCTCGCCTGGTGTAACCCGACCAAGACAACGGGATCCCCATGCTGCTGCCAATGTTCCTCTCCGCGCTGACGCTGCGGTCTTCGGAGTATATATGAAGAAGATAGTGGAAAAAAAGGTGGAACTCTTCGAAGCGGCGCTGCAACCAGGACGTCAGACTTCAGGTAAGTAGTATTCAAATCTTTATTATAGGTCTACGCGTTTCAGGGGCAGACAGCCCCCTTCATCAGTGCCGCTTCGAAGTGTTCCACCTTTTTTTCCACTATCTTCTTTCAGCTATTATCTACTTTGCTCAGCTTTTGAAGCATGCTGGGTATGGAAACCATATACAGTTCATTTTATGAATCCATACTTCACATGCTTAGACATGAGTGAATCAATTGTAAACAAATTGAGAGAGTTATCAATGACTGATGTTTTACACAAGTCTTTGAAATCTCCTGCCATAGATTTCTATCATTTGAAAAGACAAATGAAAACAGGCACACATGAAGACAAATGTGGCGAGCCTGCTGGCCCCATCTACTTCCCACTTTCTCCAAGTCCCCACCTTCAGAAAGTAGTGAGGACAACGCAGAAGTGCCACTAGCGACATTTTTTCCACAAGGAGATGATAAATCTCCACCACTGAATTGATGACAAATTTTCCAAAAATGTGGATTCCAAGATCTCATTTCACATGTCAGAAGACAGAGAAGAAGGCATCTGCCTCGACAAAGGGATAATTTGTAGAACATGTTTTAATATAAAAATAAACAGCGTGGAGCGTGGATTAAACATGCAGTTTGTTACCACTGCCCACCATCCACCATAGCCATATATGTTGTTGTCACTTTAACATTTTACTAATGTTGTCTATGCATTAAAGGGGTTGTCTCACTTCAGTAAGTTGCATTTGTCACGTAGAGAAAGTTAATACAAGCCACTTACTAATGTATTGTTATTATCCATATCGCTTCCTTTGCTGGCTGGATTAATTTTTCCATCACATTATACACTGCTCGTTTCCATGGTTACGATCACTCTGCAATCCATCAGTGGTGGTTGTGCTTGCACACTATAGGAGAAAGCGTCAGCCTCTCGGGTGGCTGGGACCATGGGAGCAGACATAAGCTAGTGTTTTTTTTTATATTGTGCAAGCACGACCACCACTGATTGATTGCAGGGTGGTCTGTAACCATGGAAACGAGCAGTGTATAATGGATAGAAAAATTAATCCAGCCAGCAAAGGAGGCAATATGGAAAATCACTATACATTAGTAAGTGGCTTGTATTAACTTTCTCTACATGATACATGCAACTTACTGAAGTGAGACAACCACTTTAAAGACCTTGAAAGGGATGGACTATAGATATAGGAGACTTCAGAGTGTCACAACTTTTCAGGGGAATCTGAGTACCTTTGATTTGGGTAAAATGTATTCAGGTAAGTCTGATTTATTAGAATCAGGCCCAAAGCGATTTTCAAAAAATGGTTTAATCTCTACACATACATCTTCAGTGGAAAGTAATGAAAGATGTTCAAGCTTAGAACATTATGGGAGGCCCCCTCTCACATCACAAAATCTCACATCAGCAAATTTATCATGTAAACAAAGGTAATACAAGGCAGTTATTAATGTATTGTTATTATCCATATTGCCTCCTTTGCTGGCTGGATTCATTTTTTCCATAACATTATACACTGCTTATTTCCATGGTTACAGACCACCCTGCAATCCATCAGTAGTGGTCATGCTTGCACAATATAGGAAAAAGTACTAGCCATGTGTGCTCCCATGGTCCCGGCCACCAGAGAAGCCTGCACTTTTTCCTATAGTGTGCAAGCACAGCCAGAGTGTTCAAAACCCCTGCATACGAGCAGTGTCTAATGTGTCAAGCCAGCAAAGTAGGCAGCATGGACAATCACAATGCATTAGTAAGTGCCTTGTATTAACTTTGTCTACACCATAAATGCAATTTGTTGAGGTGAGACAACTCCATTAATTCTGGACAATCCCTTTAAATGATAAATATATGCACAGAGCTGTCTCCTGTTTCATCTTGTGTTATGTTATGACATTTGGTGTTTGTTACTGTAACCAGTTAGCGGATTGCTTTCATTTCCTCTACTATAAAAATGACAGCTGGAATTTGGTTGCTATAGCAATATCAGTGTGTGTGCTGACACAATAGTTGGCATAAATATCTCCTAAAATACGAGACTATGCCAGAGCATTTCTTGATTATATACAGCTGTTTTCCCTTCACACAATTTTGCCAGCACGTTAGCATTTTTCCAGTATGTTGAATAGTTTCTACATCTGTACCACTATACTGCAAGTTCACATAATTATTAAGAATTAGCACTCCATTCAGCACAATTAGCATGCTTATACTTATTAATCGCTCAGTGATTACTTATCTGATTACTCCTTTGTCAGAATTCACATACAAAGGATACACAGATACAGCTCATTGGTCAAATTAATACTCAGATTTTCATTATATATATATATATATATATATATATATATATATATATATACTCACCGGCCACTTTATTAGGTACACCATGCTAGTAACGGGTTGGACCCCCTTTTGCCTTCAGAACTGCCTCAATTCTTCGTGGCATAGATTCAACAAGGTGCTGGAAGCATTCCTCAGAGATTTTGGTCCATATTGACATGACGGCATCACACAGTTGCCGCAGATTTGTCGGCTGCACATCCATGATGCGAATCTCCCGTTCCACCACATCCCAAAGATGCTCTATTGGATTGAGATCTGGTGACTGTGGAGGCCATTTGAGTACAGTGAACTCATTGACATGTTCAAGAAACCAGTCTGAGATGATTCCAGCTTTATGACATGGCGCATTATCCTGCTGAAAGTAGCCATCAGATGTTGGGTACATTGTGGTCATAAAGGGATGGACATGGTCAGCAACAATACTCAGGTAGGCTGTGGCGTTGCAACGATGCTCAATTGGTACCAAGGGGCCCAAAGAGTGCCAAGAAAATATTCCCCACACCATGACACCACCACCACCAGCTTGAACCGTTGATACAAGGCAGGATGGATCCATGCTTTCATGTTGTTGACGCCAAATTCTGACCCTACCATCCGAATGTCGCAGCAGAAATCGAGACTCATCAGACCAGGCAACGTTTTTCTAATCTTCTACTGTCCAATTTCGATGAGCTTGTGCAAATTGTAGCCTCAGTTTCCTGTTCTTAGCTGAAAGGAGTGGCACCCGGTGTGGTCTTCTGCTGCTGTAGCCCATCTGCCTCAAAGTTCGACGTACTGTGCGTTCAGAGATGCTCTTCTGCCTACCTTGGTTGTAACGGGTGGCAATTTGAGTCACTGTTGCCTTTCTATCAGCTCGAACCAGTCTGCCCATTCTCCTCTGACCTCTGGCATCAACAAGGCATTTCCGCCCACAGAACTGCCGCTCACTGGATGTTTTTTCTTTTTCGGACCATTCTCTGTAAACCCTAGAGATGGTTGTGCGTGAAAATCCCAGTAGATCAGCAGTTTCTGAAATACTCAGACCAGCCCTTCTGGCACCAACAACCATGCCACGTTCAAAGGCACTCAAATCACCTTTCTTCCCCATACTGATGCTCGGTTTGAACTGCAGGAGATTGTCTTGACCATGTCTACATGCCTAAATGCACTGAGTTGCCGCCATGTTATTGGCTGATTAGAAATTAAGTGTTAACGAGCAGTTGGACAGGTGTACCTAATAAAGTGGCCGGTGAGTGTATATATATATATATATATAGTCTTATAGCTTGAAATTTGTTTTTTTTTTACCTAGATTCTGACCCAAATCCATTCTACCTAAATCAAATATCCTCCAATTGCTCTGAAAATTGGCATTTAACATTCTCTGGTGTCTTGGGACTCATATTTTTTTTCTTAAAAGATTCAGAGAATAAATATAAGATAGAGATGTGCTAAATTCTTAAAATGTGTTTCATTTCCAATTTGTGAATTTAAAAATTAAATTTAAAAAAATTCACACGGAGGACATTTGTTTTTTTAACGGATCCGTGTTTTGCGAACGGTAAAACGGTTGTGTGCATGAGCCCTAAGGGTGTATTAGACTGGCAGATAGTCTGCCAGAACTTTGCTAAGTGTGTGTAGAAATGCTCATTACTGTTAATTTGGCAGTATAATACTGCCACCGGTCATTCATCGTGCAATCCAAATCCTGCCACGAGATTTAAAATTGCCGGGGGCAAATCATGCTGTCTAATCACGATCTGCTTCCGGCAAACAACTAGTCAGTGTGAGGACGAGCTATGGCATTAGCTATCAATCCTGCCCATACTCTGGAGGAGATCACTGCATGTAATAGCAGCGGTCTCCTCCGCTAGAGAGCTGGCTATTGCCAGGAAGGAACGCTTCCCTCCCAATAATCGCCTGCTTAATTAGAAGGTCTAATATAGCCTTAATACTCAGATTTTTTAAAATATCTTTTTGTGATCTCTTTTTTAACTAACTTTTTTACAATTTGTTCAAGGGTCAGGGAACAGGATATACACTGGAGAAAGGCCAAAGTCCAAGGATGCTGAGAAGGAGGCAACAACAAAGGAGGAGGGTGACGGCCGCATCAATAAAGAGTAGAGGCCACGTACCTCCTGAAGAACAGTCAGAGCCACATCTGCTTCGGGGTCTTGTGATGCTGCTGACACTGTGGGTGGGTTAGGCCCAAATAGTGCCAGAGCACATTTTGGCTGTCTGTAGCTCTATGAGAGCAACTTCTGTATAATACTGAATAGTGAAAACATAACTCACTCACTGTGCTGCCCTGCCCTCACTGTCTTCCTCATATATTCCCTAAAGCTGGCCATGAAAATTGTATATATAGTGAGTATGCCCAGCTTGCTCACTAACTATATAGCCACCAGGAGATGCAGATCACTTCTGGCTATCCTGCATCTCCTGGCAGCTATATAGTTAGCAAGCATGCTGGGCATACAGATTGCACAGGCACTGTCAATATTAAGTGCTGACAGGGTACGGATGTTAAACAGGGCAGTATGTTGATACTAGCATCTGTATGAGTAGGGTAAAGCCATCAATGATTTTGTCATGCACCGGACCACGTCAATATGGAGTATGTGGGGTCCATAGGCAATGGCATCTTATCAGTGACACCTCTGAAGCTCTTTGGAGAGGCCAAAAAATGTATCAGTAGGGACAACTGTGGCATAAACAATGTCATCCCCCTGATATTTATCCTAGCACAGATGCTCACTCTAATGTAACATGAGACAGCAGAAAGAGAACAGCTTATGCATTTTTATGGCTGCCCAATAGCTGTTAAGGAGAAAGTCCCATGGAGGAGGAGGATGAGTTGGAGCAGGAGGATGATGATGACGACACCAATCACATTAACCAGAACTGTATGCTGCTTGCTTGCTTATGTAATGACAGGTCTAAAATTTACATTACACAAGAAGTCTGATGATTACTGGATAGCAATATTTTTAGACCCTCGCTATCAAAGCAAAGTGGGGGAATGTTTCCTCTTGCCGGTGGGGAGGATAAACTACTGTATTACCAAGAAAAGCTGCGTACTCAGCTTGCCAAAGCTTTCCTTCAGTAGATGCCTGCTGCATACATGCCTGAGGCTACTTTTGGCCCCCTGCAGAGTCACCCGCCTCCTATCATAATAGTAGCAACAGTCAGTTCAGTATCATCAACTTGATGAAGCAATACTTTAATGTGCCGCCCTAGACTAATGCAATTCAGCAAATGGAGATATATTGCTTCAAAAACCAGGTTAAGTCCTACCTGAACTCTGGCCTTTCTCCTGCACAAACCATGTTTCCTAACCACATGGACTTCTGGCCAGGCAGACTGGAACAGTGGCGTAATTGTTCCAGCATGCTATCACTGTTCTCTCTTGTCTAGTCTCATCTCAGAGAGGGTTTTCAGCACATTGGGGGCATTGTATCTCCCCAACAGTTGTCCGCGCTAGTTATCACTTGTCAAAATGAACAATGGTGATTTTCACATTCTTCCAGATGAGGTCAATAAATTTATCTGTATGGTGCGCCATAATACCACTGCTACTCTCCGCCTACCATCCATCATGTTCAGTACCATATGGCGGGCGCTGTTGTCACCATGAAATTATGCCACTGCTGCTGACTGCCTGCCTATAATCATGCTCTGTACCATTTTTAACTTACTCTTTCCACATCCACACTGTACCGCTGCTGCTCCTAATCAAAAGGGATATTTTTTCCAGTCTTATTCAGAATAAGCCACTCTTTCTTCTGACAATTAACACTTTCTGTGTAAAAATACAGGCAGACATTCTGACCCTGTTCAGGCATATTTTTTGAATGATTTTGCAAAACATGCTACCCTCTCTTCTAGCAAATAACACTTGTGTGCATAAATATGGGCATGCATTCTGCCCCTATTAAGGTATAATTTTTAGAAGGTTGTGCATAATGAGCCAATCTTTCGTCTGTCAAGAACATATGTACGTGTCAATAGGGGCAGGGATCCCAAAGTGAGAGTGGTCAAATTGTGCCCAATTAGCCATTTTCCCTTCCCAGTGTCATGTGAGGTAAGAGTGTATAAGAGGTGTATATGTATATGGAGGGCACTATAAACTATTAGAGACAAAAAGTGTGTCTCTCTCCCCCTCTCTCTCCCCAATTTGGGGGTTTTGAGAAAGGGGAGATAAGAGAATAATTGTCTCAACATCAAATATATAAAGGTGTTACAATAATAACACCCATAGCCTGAATAAAAATACCCTTTATTGGGAAAGAGAAAGAGAAATATATACCCATAGGATAAGTGAAAGATACACTCTTATATACATAAAGATGCTAAAATAACAGCACCCATTATATAATACACATAGTGTATAATATCCCCCGACCTGGAAGGTGAGATATATTAGTGACAACTCAAATAATAACCATATACTTAAGTGAAAGAAAAACAGAATATATATATATATATATATATATATATATATATATATATATATATATATTAAAAAAGACACCAAGGCTTCTCAAAGTTTTAAAATATGTCACAATTTATTTGAATATACACCAATATAATTTTGTTTGGTTTGAAATAATTTTAACTAAGAGAATAGCCCTTGGCTATTTGTGCTTTAATAACTCAAATATATTCTGGGCCCTGGAGGGTATTGTATCTTTTTCAAAAAGTGACTCATTAGTGTTACAAAGTCTCAGGTGTTAATGGGAGCAGGTCTGTTAAATTTGGTCTTATCACTCTCATACTGGTCACTTGAAGTTCAACATGGCACCTTATGGCAAAGAACTCTCTGAACAAAAAAGAATAATTGTTCCTCTACATCAAGATGGCCTAGTCTATAAGAAGATTACCAACATCCTGACATTGAGCTGCAGCGCAGTGGCCAATACCATGCAGTGGTTTAACAAGACAGGTTCCAATCAGAACAGACCTTGCCATGGTCGACCAAAGAAGTTCAGTACACGTGCTCAGAGTCATATCCAAAAGTTGTCTTTTCAAAATAAACTTATTAGTGTGCCAGCATTGCTGCTGAGGTTAAAGGGGTGGGGGCTCAGCTTGTCAGTGCTCAGACCATATGCCGCACACTGCATCACATTGGTCTGAATGGCTGTTATCCCAGAAGGAAGCTTCTTCTAAAGATGATGCACAAGAAAGTTTGCTGAAGACAAGCAGACTAATGACAAGGATTACTGGAATCATGTCTTGTGGTCTCATGAGACCAAGCTAAATTTATTTGGTTTAGCTAGTCTCAAGCATGTATGGCAGCATCCAGGTGAGGAGTACAAAGACAAGTGTGTCTTGCCTACAGTCAATCATGGTGGTGGCAGTGTCTTGGTTTAGGGCTGCATGAGTGCTGCCGGCTGAGGAGAGCTACAGGTCATTGAGGGAACATGTACTGTGACATACTGAAGCAGAGCATGTTGCCCTCCCTTCAGAAACTGGGACGCAGAGCAGTATTCCAACATGAAAAAGATCCCAAACACACCTCCAAGATGACCACTGCCTTGCTAAATAAACTGAGGGTAAAGGTGTATGGATGTCTCCATACCTAAACCCTATTGAGCATCTGTGGGGCATCCACAAACAGACGGTGGAGGAGTGCAAGGTCTCTAACATCCACCAGCTCTGTGATGTTGTCATGGAAGAGTGAAAAAGGATTCCAGTGGCAACCCGTGAAGCTCCAGTGAACTTCCAAGAGAGTTAAGGCAGTGCTGGAAAATAATGGTGGCCACACAACATATTGACACTTTGGACATAATTTGGCCATTTTTATTTAGGGGTGTACTCACTTTTGTTGCAGTTTTGTACATTAATGGCTGTGTGTTGTGTTATTTTGAGGGCACACCAAATTTATGTACACTGTTATACAAGCTGCACACTGACTACATTATGTTGTATCAAAGTGTCATATCTTAAATGTTGTCCCATGAAAAGTTGTAATAAAATGTTTACAAAGATGTGAGGGGTGTACTTACTTTTGTGAGTGACTGTTTGCCAGTGTCACTCAGACATCATTTACTATTGCTGTTACTGTGTTTATAGAAAATAAATGAAAAAAGATAACAAGTTTTCATAAAAAGTCCTAGGAGGCTGGAGGGAGTTATATATCAACTTTCAGGGCAATTGGAACAACTCATTGCTTATTGTGACCAACTTCATCTCTCCACAGGACTTGTTTCCAGATGTGCTTTTGCAAACTTTTGATGTTTTGATAAAGGTTTTCTTCTGATGACTCTTCCATGAAGGCCATATTTGTGCAGGTCTTGCTGAACAATAGAACAATGTACTACAATCCAGAGTCTGCTAAATCTTCCTGTAGGTCTTTTGCAGTAAAGTGGGGGTTCTGATTTGCCTTTCTGGCAATCCTACAAGTAGT
This sequence comes from Rhinella marina, assembly GCA_900303285.1. Lineage (NCBI taxonomy): Eukaryota > Metazoa > Chordata > Amphibia > Anura > Bufonidae > Rhinella > Rhinella marina. Next base: position 13,653 of record ONZH01015548.1, on the reverse strand, counting down.
TGTCACTGAGATTTTTCTTGGTCTTACAGACATTCTGTTGACTCTGCACTAGGGATGAGTGAACCCAAGGAAGTTCGGGTTTGCCAGGTTCGGCTGAACTTCAGGTCAAAGTTCGGGTTCGGGACCGGAACTTGACCCAAACTTCATCCAGGACCCCATTCAAATCAATGGGGATGCAAACTTCCCTTTATTATTTTCCGTTATAACATGGTTATAATGGAAAATAATAGCATTCTTAAGGCAGAATGCCAAATAAAATGGGCTTCTAGGGGTTAAAAATAATTAAAAAGACTCACCTCACGTCAATCATAGGTCCTGACCTGCGATGACGTCATTGCGCTTACCACGTGGTGAGAGCGGTGACATCACCGCAGGTCCTTTTGCAGGTCCTGAAAGAAGAAGAAGAAGGAAGACACCGGCTGCGCGATCGAGTGGACAAGGTGAGTTTTTTTATTATTTTTAATCCCTAGAAGGCCATTTTATTTAGCATTCTGCCTTAAGAATGCTATTATTTTCCGTTATAACCATGTTATAATGGAAAATAATAAAATTACCCGAACACCGAACTCGAACTTGAACTTTTGTGAAAAAGTCTGGGTTCGGGTTCGGGTCCAGGTACCCGAACTCGCTCAACCCTACTCTGCACTGTTCCTGTTAAATGCCATTTCTCAATTACATTTTGAACTGTGGAAATGAGAACCTGAAACCGCTTTGCTATCTTCTTATACCCTTCTCCTACTGTGTGGGCTTCTTCTTCTTCTTAACAGGCTACCTATGGTCTGAGACCTCAAAGTTATCTGGGTGGGTTTACATACTTTTGCAAGGTACTCCTTTCCTTTTCTTACTCCAAAATTGTACAAAACCTAAACAATACAAAAATGTTAAAGTATGTTTCATCTTTAACTTTATGCCTTTTGGGGGTCATTGTATCCTCAACTTGCTTAACTGCTCACAGCAACAGTAATTTTCACCAGGGATGCCTAAACACTTGTATGCCACTGTGCATATGTCAGTGTTACGCTGATATTTTTTGCTATTGTCATCATTGTGTTCAAGGTTTGAAGTTTGCCCCAAGTAAATCTTTAGACAAGTTCAGCACATACAGTGCCTTGCAAAAGTATTCGGCCCCCTGGAACTTTTCAACCTTTTGCCTAATTCCAGGCTTCAAACAAAAATATATAACATTTTAAATTTTTTGTGAAGAATCAACAAGTGGGTCACAATTGTGAAGTGGAACGAAATTTATTGGATCATTTAAACTTTTTTTGTAATAATAAAACTGAAAAGTGGGGCATGCAAAATTATTCGGCCTATTTACTTTCAGTTCAGAAAACTCACTCCAGAAGTTCATTGAGGATCTCTGAATGATCTGCTCTGTGATAGTCTCAAGGTTCTGTTTAAAGCACAGAAAGCATCATGAAGACCAAGGAACACACCAGGCAGGTCCGTAATACTGTTGTGGAGAAGTTTAAAGCTGGATTTGGATACCAAAAGATTTCCCAAGCTTTAAACATCCCAAGGAGCACTGTGCAAGCGATCATATTGAAATGGAAGGAGTATCAGACCACTGAAAATCTACCAAGACCCGGCCGTCCCTATAAACTTTCATCTCAAACAAGGAGAAGACTGACCTCAAAGATCCAACCTCAAAGAACTCAAGCTGTTTTGCAAGGAAGAAAGGGCAAGAATTTCATTCTCTAGATGTGCAAAAACTGATAGGGACATACCCCAAGCGACTTGCAGCTGTAATCGCAGAAAAAGGTGGCGCAACAAAGTATTAATGCAAGGGGGCCGAATAATTTTGCCCACCCCACTTTTCAGTTGTATTATTACAAAAACAGTTTAAATGATCCAATACATTTCGTTCCACTTCACAATTGTGACCCACTTGTTGTTGATTCTTCACAAAAAATTTAAAATGTTATATCTTTTTGTTTGAAGCCTTAAATGTGGCAAAAGGTTTAAAAGTTCCAGGGGGCCCCAAATACTTTCGCAAGGCACTGTATATAGGTATAGAAAAATACATGAGCAAATTATACTGCAAAAAATATGTTATGAAAAATCCAATATTACAACATGCACAGTTAAATACGGAGTATGAACACGTCCAAGTTAAACCAAAATCAAGAATGTACCCGAGAAATGAATTAGGAAAAGAAATGATAGCTTTTCAACGATCAGTAGAGGCAGATATTAGAAAAAAAAATTAACAGATACAATAAGAAGAATGTAACCAATGATGAAATTAGGGCTATTAAGACATTACAGAAAAATAAAAAAATAACCATACATCCAGCGGACAAAGGGGGGGGGTATTGTTATTCTTAATACAGAAGATTATGAAAACGAATGCCATAGACAGCTATCAGATAGTGACACAATAAGAAAATTGATAAGTGATCCAACAGAAATGTACTATCAGGATCTAGAGAGATTGTGTGAGGGGGCATTGGAAAAAGGGATTTTTAGTATGAAGGAATGTAATTTTATACTGGATACCCCTAAGAGACTTCCAGTGTTCTATTGCATTTGCAAAGTGCACAAAGACCCTAAGCACCCACCTAGCAGACCTATAGTGTCTGAAATAGAGTCTATTACAGAAAATCTGTCTCAGTATCCGGACAAATTTCTGCAATCTTATGTAAAGGATACCCCCTCACATCTAAAAGACACTACAGCTATTGTAAAAATTGTAGAAAATCTGGACTGTCAACCCCACTGGATCATGGCAACACTAGATGTGAGTTCTTTGTATACGAGCATAAAGCATGATCAAGGTATGCAGGCTGTAGAAAAAATATTAACTCAGGCGAAAAAGAACAAATACAGTTTATCATACAAGGTATTAATTTTGTCTTGACCCATAATATTTTTTCTTTGATGAGAATTTTTATTTACAGTTAATTGGTACCACTATGGGCACCAGGTTCGCCCCCAGTTACGCCAATTTATTTATGGCAGCTTGGGAAAAGGAGGTGATCACACCCAAGCTGGGGGCGGGCCTGGTGCTCTGGCATCGTTATATAGATGACGTTCTTTTAATTTGGGACAGACTTTCGAGAGAACTCAATAAATTCATAGAGTGGGTAAACCATAATGAGTTAAAGAGGACCTTTCATGCTTTTATTCTACATTAGCTAAATACCTTTACTGGGAGGGTACCCCCCGCTGATGCTGCCACCCGTGACCGTTCTTCAAAATAGCGCGACTGCACCCCGCTGCGCCCCCCTGTATTTTCCCAGTTCAGTATGTTAATACTGAGCATCGGAACAGGGAGGAGGAGACGCCAGGGTTTCTCAATGGGCGTCTCCTTCTCCCTGGCTGTGCCGCGATCCAATCACATCGGAGAGCGTCACAGCCAAGGAGTTTTTTTCTTTTCTCCCTGGCTGTGACGCTCTCCAATGTGATTGGATCGTGGCAGAGCCAGGGAGAAGGAGATGCCCATTTAGAAACCCGGGCGTCTCCTCGTCCCTGTACCGATGCTCAGTATTAGCATACTGAGCGGGAAAAATACAGGGGGGCACAGGAGCGCTATTTTGAAGAACGGTCATGGGTGGCAGCATCAGCGGGGGGTACCCTCCCAGTAAAGGTATTTAGCTACTGTAAAATAAAAGCATGAAAGGTCCTCTTTAAACCTTAAATTTGTACCACAAATAGGAATAAAGGAAGTAGAATTTCTAGATCTGAAAATTCAACTAATATGTGATTTGTGTGTTTGTAGCACATTTCAAAAAGAAGTTTCAAAAAATGGCTTCATTTTACATACCAGTTGCCACCTACCAAGGTGGCTACTGAGGGTACCTGGAAGCCAGTTCAGGCGACTAAAAAGGAATTGTATGGAAAACACTCAATTTGAATTAGATGCACAACAAATGAAGATGCAATTTATAGACAGATAGAGAGAACAACCTTCTTTCAGGAGAAAGAACAATCAGGGGAAACAAATGAGGCAAATGAAACACCAAAGATAATAGTGCCATTTAATACTGATTATAAGAAGGTTTGCGGCGTAATTAAAAAAATATTGTTACCTCCTCTAAGGCCTCATGCACACGTTCCTCTTTCTATCCTTTTTTCAGGATCCTGAAAAAAGGATAGAAAAAACGGACCCATTCACTTGAATGGGCGACGGACAGGCATCCGTTTTTCACGGATGCCTGTCCGTTCCGTTTTTCAGATCCTTTTTCACTGGTGCATGTCCCATTTTTATCTGTTTAAACGTGACGGATGGCTCCATTGAACTCTATAGGAGCGTCCGTGAAAACGGATGGAAACAGATATGTATCCGTTTTTCATCCGGTTTCACGGATAGGTTGCTTGGAGACATAGAACCAGTCAGAACCAACCTAAACTACTTTGTAAACAGGAGACAGTGTAGGACAGAGGCCAGACAGGAGTTGGAGAGCTAAATGATGTCTTTCACTCGCTTGGAGGTAGAGAAATTGATAGGGCTGGTCGAGGGCAAGCCCATGATATGGGACAAGCGCCTGGAAAGCTACCGGGCCAACTTGCTCCGCGACCATGCGTGGACATCAATTGCGGAGCAAATGTACCGTGAGGACTGGGCGTCTGCATCATCCAAAACAAAATCCATGTTCAGTAAGTAATTGCACAGTAGTTTTTGTAGTAATTTAAAAATTGGCATGTCATATTAATTTTCTCTTTGTTTTCCATCAGTCCATGACCTGAAGCTACGCTGGGACCGGTGCCGCGATGCGATACGTTGTGAGGTGACAGCAAGTGCCAGTGGGTCGGGTCAGTCGACCAAAAAGCCATACATCTTTGCTCATCAGCTGAGATTTCTGCGAGATGTCATGTCTGTGGGGTTGTAAGTATTTGTCTATTTTGGCCTAAAGGACCCGGGCAATTTAGATTTTTGAGATTTCGGTTTTTCCTCCTCGTATTCTAAAATCCACATTTTTCTGTCTACAGGGCCATATGAGGGCTTGTTTTTTGGGGGACCAAATGTACTTTAATATGACACCGTTCATTTTACCATAAAATGTACTGAAAAAACAAAATAATACTTTTTGTGGAGTATAGTTGAAATAAAAAATATTGATTTAGCAACTTTGGGGGGGCTTTTGTTTTTACACAGTGCATATTATGGTAAAATTGACATGTTATCAGTATTCTGTGGGTCGGTACGATTCCAACGATACCATATGTTTGATCGCTCCCAGCAGCCATTGCGTTTGGGAGTCAGCTCACGGCAGAAGCTGCCCCCCACCCTCTGTGAAGCATGCTCAGCTTGTGAGCATGCTTCACAGCCCCTTAGCGCTCCAGGGCATATGGGTACGCCCTTGGTCGCAAAGTCCCAGGCGGCCAGGGCGTACATAAACGCCCTAGGTTGACAACGGGTTAAAGAGTACCTCCCATGATAAAATAGTTTTGCCTATGGCCCCAATATGTAAAACGGGGGGTATTTGTAATGCATATGCATTACAAATACCGCCCCTTTTACATATTGGGGCCATAGGCAAAACTTTTTTATCATGGGAGGTACTCTTTAAAAGCTGTAGTTTTTTCCCAAAGTCTATTTGTTCCTATGCAACACTGAGCACATGGCTGCTCCTTGTAGCATCTTTTTTACTTGTTTCCTTGTACCAAAAGTGAAAGTATGTGCTTTTACATGAGAATGCAAGGTGTGATGTTTGTGGTTATGTTTAACATATATATATATATTTTTTAAAGAACTCAAGATGGACTTGAGGACACTGTCTCTGATGGAGAAAGTATGCATGAGCCTCAAGCATCTTCCATTGAGACACCAGCCTCCACGGAAGAATCTAGCACCTTGGAGGAACATACGGCGCCTTTGACCTCAACACCCACTGTGCGTAAGGCCAAGAAAAGGCAAACTGACGAGGCCAGGGCACTCATTGACCAACGGGTGCTGGAGCATCTTGATAGGAGAGTCAACCAAACTGCTGAGGAGCTTTTTGGGAAGAGTATTTCAGTGGAGCTGGCTAATATGGACCCCTCCAAAAGATTGCAATGTCAGCAGAACATTTTGGGGGTCATTGAAATATATCAAAAGGATTTTTGCACTTTACTATTATGCATCATTACAAATTTCCAACCCTTTTTAAGTTACCTCTCCGTGGGCTGCTTCTGCAGCTCCCCCCTGTCCTACGCTGCCCGTGCCTGCTCCACCTGCCTCTAGGGGGTGTGGACTCCCGGTGCAGACCTCACCAGCCCTGGCCACTATTGTCTATGGGCCTGGGCTGGTGACATCTGTGCCGACAACGCACAACCCCCAGAGGCGCCGGCGATCCATCAACAACAGTGGATAAAGCGGGCACAGGCAGCGGGGACAGTGGAGGTCAGTGGGGGCTGCAGTAGCACCCCCTGGAGAGGTAACTTAAAAATGGGGGAATATTGGTAATGATAGAACAGTATTAATATCCCCCTCCCCCCAGGCACCCTAAGGAATACAAAGTTTTCAAAAAGTGTGAAATAAAAACACAGAGTCCATATTAAAATTTTATTTCAAACATATAATGAATGAGGTATTAGTTGGCATTCTGGCACGTTTGAGATTTTTTAAGGGGGGAATAAAAAGCTAAAAAATAACCAAAAAAAAAAAACATACCAGAATGCCTAAGCTCGCAACCCACGTCAAGGGTCCTCATTGTCTTGCGAGTCCCTAACTAACTAACAAAACAGGAACAACTAACTAAACTAATATAGTCCAGAACCAGCAAATCTTCATGAACCATCTAGATCCCGCGCCGACTTGCTTCCCACTGCCAAGTAACGGACCCAGCAGGAGAAACAAAATAGTCTGCAAAAAAGTCCCATGTAGCCAGTGCAGCTATACCAGGTCTTGGATGCACGATGGTATCCTCGGGGATAGTAGACGGGGGGGATGGTTTCCAGGTCCGTGTCATGGCCAGCCTCATGAATCCGAAGGGAGTTGTGGAGAACCACACAGGCTTGTATGACGTCCTTCACAGTCTCCGGATCCAGCTGAAGGGGTGATAGGAAGACCCTCCACTTGCTGCTCAGAATCCCGAAAGCACACTCCACGTACCGCCTCGCACGTGTAAGACGATAATTGAAGACACGCCTCCGGGGATCCAAACCACGCCGTGGGTATGGCCGCAGCAGATGGGGGGCAAGTCCAAATCCTTCATCGCCAACCATAACAAAGGGTGCTGGAGGTCCATCTGATCCAGGAAGTCTTTGAGGTTTTGGGAGGAAAAGTCTGTTGGCAGCAAGCCGTGCACTCATCCTGGAGGCCCTGAACACACCAGCATCCGAGGAACCTCCATAGGCCCCTATATCTACAATTATAAAACGGTAGTTACTGTCAGCCAAGGCCATCAGAACTACCAAAAAATATTGTTTATAGTTGTAATATAGGGACCCTGAGTGCGGCGGCTTACGCACACGGATGTGTTTTGCCATCCAGTGCGCCCACACAGTTGGGAAACTGTGCGGTCTGCCAAAAGCCCTCAGCAATCTGGAGCCAATCTGATGCTGTGGGCTGGGGCATCACTGTCTCTCTCAGCTGCTGCCAAATCACCCGACACGTCAGCTTCACTATTTTGCTGATGGTTGAGTGACCCAGCAAGAACTCATAATGAAGGGAGGCATATGTGTTCCCACTTGCTAAAAATCTGAAAAACACAAAATAAAAAACATGATTTTAGTATTCCAAATTCAAAATCCACATAAAAAGAATAAAAAAAAAAAAAAACCTACCTGAGAGTGACAAGGAGTCTTTCCTCTGGGGAGATGCATCGCCTCATGACAGTGTTCTGATGAGTGAGTCTGGGACGAACAGCTGCCAGGAGACGATCAAATGTGGGGATGGACATCCGGCAGAAGTTGTGGAACTTTTCCGGGTGCCTACGCAGATCCTCATACAGTGTATGGAAATGTCCATTGGTAGGACGGTCAGAGACAATGGGATGAACCCAGTATCTGCGCCGCTTCCTCGGTACCTCATCCAGCGGTGGCTGTGCAAAGCGCCGAGAAACAGGCCAGTCCAGGAGAACATCATCCATACGATCTTCCTCAAAAAGCATCTTGAATAGTGATGGGAACGCACGAAACTCAAGCTATATTAGCAGAAGAATCAGCACAAACTCCTTACTACACAAAATGCAACCAAAATGGCGTCAGGCTGATCATGTGACCCATCCAAGGGGATAGGACATGATCCTGATATCATTTAGGACATTCCCATTTAAAAAAAAAAAAACGGATCCGTTTAAACGGTTGGAAAACGGATGAAAAATGGATCCGTTTAAACGGAACGGGTGCAGACGGAACGTGTGCATGAGGCCTAAGAAGGCAGACTGCCAGGTTCCATATTACCTGACTAACCCCCAATAGTGTTTAAAAGGGCATCCAATTTGGCATTACAAATAGCCCCCACGATCCAGAAAAAAGTACCCCAAAAAAATTGTACCCCTTGGGCATCAATGGGGGGGGGATTTTATAGATGTGGGGTATGTGTAAATTGTCGGATAACAAAATTTCCCCAAAAAAATAAAAAATGTCAAATCAAAATCAATAGATTTGAATGGGAAAAAAAATAGATAAAAGGGAGTGATTTACATTATTGGATGTCCTTGCTCTAAACAATATGTAGGCCATACAGGGCGACAGCTAAAAATACGTATAGTGGAACATATAAATAATAGAGATGAGCGAGTAGTGAAATATTCGAAAGTTCGAAATTCGATTCGAATAGACTGCGAAATTCGACTATTCGACCGAATATCGAATCCCATTAAAGTCTATGGGAAAAAAATGCTCGCCACTTGGAAATCTCAATTCGACCACTTGGAGGTCACCAAGTCCACCCTGAAACCTCAGAAAAGGATGCCAACACTGCTGGAATGCAACTGGGACAGCAGGGGAAGCATGTCTGGGTGCATATAACGCGCCCAAGTCGCACTATTACGCCACTATCACAGCCTCTCAACAATACACTCCAAAGACAATATAACCTCTCTGTAAAGTGAGACCATACAAGGAAACCTTCTTTCCTCTACATTGCCATGGACCCCAAGCCATACTAGACAAAAAAGAAGATAAAATTCTGCACCCCTTAAAATCACGTTCCCTATGACAACCACAGATGGCATAGGCAAGGGGGAAAGCAAATAGACCCCACCCCTAATTGTCATTGTGTGTGTGTGTGAGATGTGGTCAGACATGTCTTCTTTAAAATGTAAAAACAACTCAGACACATGCAGAAGCCTTAAAATGCCCAAATTGTTGGCGCTTGAGATGTCAGTGACCCGACCTGGCCCAGTGTCATGTCTAGCAGGTAAAGCAGTGGGGATGTTGAGGGATGCGAAGGACCGCAAAAGGCAGGAAGAGGCCGTGGGCTGGCCAGAGGCTCATGGAAAATTTTGTGGAGGCCCAAGAGGTGAGACGTCTTAAAAATTGTGTGGAGGCTAAAGAGGTGAGACCTCTTAAAAATTATGTGGAGGCCCAAGAGCTGAGACCTCTTAAAAATTATGTGGAGGCCCAAGAGGTGAGACCTCTTAAAAATTATGTGGAGGCCCAAGAGGTGAGACGTCTTAAAAATTGTGTGGAGGCTAAAGAGGTGAGACCTCTTTAAAATTATGTGGAGGCCCAAGAGGTGAGACCTCTTAAAAATTATGTGGAGGCCAAAGAGGTGAGACCTCTTAAAAATTGTGTGAAGGATAAAGAGGTGAGACCTGTTAAAAATTTTGTGGAGGACCAAGAGGTGAGACCTTGATAAAATTTTGTGGAGGCCCAAGAGGTGAGACCTCTTAAACATTTTGTGGAGGCCCAAGAGGTGAGACCTTGATAAAATTATGTGGAGGCCCAAGAGGTGAGACCTGTTAAAATTTTGTGGAGGCCCAAGAGGTGAGACCTGTTAAAAATTTTGTGGAGGCCCAAGAGGTGAGACCTGTTAAAAATTTTGTGGAGGCCCAAGAGGTGAGACCTGTTAAAAATTTTGTGGAGGCCCAAGAGGTGAGACCTTGATAAAATTTTGTGGAGGCCCAAGAGGTGAGACCTGTTAAAAATTTTGTGGAGGCCCAAGAGGTGAGACCTTGATAAAATTATGTGGAGGCCCAAGAGGTGAGACCTGTTAAAAATTTTGTGGAGGCCCAAGAGGTGAGACCTGTTAAAAATTTTGTGGAGGCCCAAGAGGTGAGACCTCTTAAACATTTTGTGAGGCCCAAGAGGTGAGACCTCTTAAACATTTTGTGGAGGCCAAGAGGTGAGACCTCTTAAACATTTTGTGGAGGCCCAAGAGGTGAGACCTCTTAAAAATTATGTGGAGGCCCAAGAGGTGAGACCTCTTACAAATTATGTGGAGGCCCAAGAGGTGAGACGTCTTAAAAATTGTGTGGAGGCTAAAGAGGTGAGACCTCTTAAAAATTATGTGGAGGCCCAAGAGGTGAGACCTCTTAAAAATTATGTGGAGGCCCAAGAGGTGAGACCTCTTAAAAATTATGTGGAGGCCCAAGAGGTGAGACCTCTTAAACATTTTGTGGAGGCCCAAGAGGTGAGACCTCTTAAACATTTTGTGGAGGCCCAAGAGGTGAGACCTCTTAAACATTTTGTGGAGGCCCAAGAGGTGAGACCTCTTAAAAATTATGTGGAGGCCCAAGAGGTGAGACCTCTTACAAATTATGTGGAGGCCCAAGAGGTGAGACGTCTTAAAATTTATGTGGAGGCCCAAGAGGTGAGACCTCTTACAAATTATGTGGAGGCCCAAGAGGTGAGACGTCTTAAAAATTGTGTGGAGGCTAAAGAGGTGAGACCTCTTAAAATTGGGCCAAGAGGTGAGACCTTGATAAAATTTTGTGGAGGCCCAAGAGGTGAGACCTCTTAAATATTTTTGTGGAGGCCCAAGAGGTGAGACCTTGATAAAATTATGTGGAGGCCCAAGAGGTGAGACCTGTTAAAATTTTTGTGGAGGCCCAAGAGGTGAGACCTGTTAAAAATTTTGTGGAGGCGCCAAGAGGTGAGACCTGTTAAAAATTTTGTGGAGGCCCAGAGGTGAGACCTGTTAAAAATTTTGTGGAGGCCCAAGAGGTGAGACCTTGATAAAATTTTGTGGAGGCCCAAGAGGTGAGACCTGTTAAAAATTTTGTGGAGGCCCAAGAGGTGAGACCTTGATAAAATTATGTGGAGGCCCAGAGGTGAGACCTGTTAAAAATTTTGTGGAGGCCCAAGAGGTGAGACCTGTTAAAAAATTTTGTGGAGGCCCAAGAGGTGAGACCTCTTAAACATTTTGTGGAGGCCCAAGAGGTGAGACCTCTTAAACATTTTGTGGAGGCCCAAGAGGTGAGACCTCTTAAACATTTTGTGGAGGCCCAAGAGGTGAGACCTCTTAAAAATTATGTGGAGGCCCAAGAGGTGAGACCTCTTACAAATTATGTGGAGGCCCAAGAGGTGAGACGTCTTAAAAATTGTGGTGGAGGCTAAAGAGGTGAGACCTCTTAAAAATTATGTGGAAGCCTAAGAGGTGAGACCTCTTAAAAATTATGTGGAGGCCCAAGAGGTGAGACCTCTTAAAAATTATGTGGAGGCCCAAGAGGTGAGACCTCTTAAACATTTTGTGGAGGCCCAAGAGGTGAGACCTCTTAAACATTTTGTGGAGGCCCAAGAGGTGAGACCTCTTAAAATTATGTGGAGGCCCAAGAGGTGAGACCTCTTACAAATTATGTGGAGGCCCAAGAGGTGAGACGTCTTAAAAATTATGTGGAGGCCCAAGAGGTGAGACCTCTTACAAATTATGTGGAGGCCCAAGAGGTGAGACGTCTTAAAAATTGTGTGGAGGCTAAAGAGGTGAGACCTCTTAAAAATTATGTGGAGGCCCAAGAGGTGAGATCTTGATGAAATTTTGTGGAGGCCCAAGAGGTGAGACCTCTTAAATATTTTGTGGAGGCCCAAGAGGTGAGACCTTGATAAAATTATGTGGAGGCCCAAGAGGTGAGACCTGTTAAAAATTTTGTGGAGGCCCAAGAGGTGAGACCTGTTAAAAATTTTGTGGAGGCCCAAGAGGTGAGACCTGTTAAAAATTTTGTGGAGGCCCAAGAGGTGAGACCTGTTAAAAATTTTGTGGAGGCCCAAGAGGTGAGACCTTGATAAAATTTTGTGGAGGCCCAAGAGGTGAGACCTGTTAAAAATTTGTGGAGGCCCAAGAGGTGAGACCTCTTAAACATTTTGTGGAGGCCCAAGAGGTGAGACCTCTTAAAATTATGTGGAGGCCCAAGAGGTGATACCTCTTAAAAATTATGTGGAGGCCCAAGAGGTGAGACGTCTTAAAAATTGTGTGGAGGCTAAAGAGGTGAGACCTCGTAAAAATTATGTTGAGGCCCAAGAGGTGAGACCTCTTAAAAATTATGTGGAGGCCAAGAGGTGAGACCTCTTAAAAATTATGTGGAGGCCCAAGAGGTGAGACCTCTTAAACATTTTGTGGAAGGCTCAAGAGGTGAACCTTCTTAAACATTTTGTGGGGCCCAAGAGGTGAGACCTCTTAAAATTAATGTGGAGGCCCAAGAAGGTGAGACCTCTTACAAATTATGTGGAGGCCCAAGAGGTGAGACGTCTTTAAAAATTATGTGGAGGCCCAAGAGGTGAGACCATCTTACAAATTATGTGGAGGCCCAAGAGGTGAGACGTCTTAAAAATTGTGTGGAGGCTAAAGAGTGAGACCTGCTTAAAAATTATGTGGAGGCCCAAGAGGTGAGACCTCTTAAAACATTTTGTGGAGGCCCAAGAGGTAAGACCTCTTAAACATTTTGTGGAGGCCCAAGAGGTGAGACCTCTTAAACATTTTGTGGAGGCCCAAGAGGTGAGACCTCTTAAAAATTATGTGGAGGCCCAAGAGGTGAGACCTCTTACAAATTATGTGGAGGCCCAAGAGGTGAGACGTCTAAAAAATTGTGTGGAAGCTAAAGAGGTGAGACCTCTCAAAATTATGTGGAGGCTAAGAGGTGAGACCTCTTAAAATTATGTGGAGGCCCAAGAGGTGAGACCTCTTAAACATTTTGTGGAGGCCCAAGAGGTGAGACCTCTTAAACATTTTGTGGAGGCCCAAGAGGTGAGACCTCTTAAAAATTTTGTGGAGGCCCAAGAGGTGAGCCCATTGAAATATATAAATTTTTCTTATTTACGGAGCAATTCTACGGCGGTTAAGGAGGAGGAGGTGGAGGAGGAAATGGCACTTCATACAGATGGCACTTCACTTTTGGGCTGCTTTCCACTGTTGGAGAAGCAAAGTCCCGGGTCAATCCACTTGCTGTTCATTTTGATTAGCGTCAGCACTGTCGGCACTGTCGGTTGACAGGCGGCTGCGCTTATCGGTTATAATGCCCCGGCTGCGCTGAACGACCCTTTCTGATAGCACGTGGCGCAGGGCAGGCAAGCACCTCCAAGGCGTACAGGGACAGTTCAGCCACGTGTCCCAACTTGGAGACCCAGTAAGTGTAGGACGCCGAGGGATCGGGGAGGACAGGGGTACGGTCTGCCAGGTACTCCCGCAACATCCGCCGATACTTGTCCCCCTGCTGATTAGCGGGCCCCGCAGTGATGGAAGTTGGCACGAGGGGGTGCCATGAACGTGTCCCACACCTTGGAGAGTGTTCTCCTGGTGGCTGTGGCCTGAATTGTATGTTGTGGGACTCTGGGAGACCCCTCTCCTCT
>ONZH01015547.1:0-20479 GCA_900303285.1 Rhinella marina | reverse complement strand
GTTGAAAACAGACAATTTGATGGAGGAGCAGCACTTGATAGCACCCAGGCCAGTATGGTTGAGAAGACAAGTTAAGGAGGCAGCTTCAGCAGCTCTTGATTGCACCCAGTATGTTTCCAAATAGACAATTGACGGTGGGGGCATTAGTAGGAGCAGTATTCTTTTGGACCAGAAGGGCCTAGTACAGAGAACTGAAGTTGGAAGCTAAGAATATGCACGCTTGTAAAAATCAGTTTTTATACATGACAAAATGTTGATGTAGAGTTCAGCACAGGACAGTCAACCTTAAAAAAAACCTATAACATTACAGCTAGTCTAGTAGGATACGGATACGGTTAAATAGACAGACAATCTCACCCACAGAATCCATGAGGTGAAAAAAGGACATTTAAAAAGGCACAGATTCAAGAAGGCTTTACGCCAGTTCCATTATCCAAAAATACGTGTCCAATTTTCATGAAATGGACACCTCACTGGCACTTGATTTACAAATTGACGCAACTACTCTGGTGTCAAACCTGTTGAATCTGGGCCTATGGCTGTTGGCGAGACATATATATATATCTTTGTTACACCAGTTTGATGTCCTAACCGAGTGCAGCGCCCAACCCAATGGATTTATGCTTTTGTGTTTTTTTAGTGCTGTCACCAGCTGGCTTAAAGGGAACCTGTCATCTCGGAACCCCCCCTGAACTAGAGTAAGCGTTGTATAGTGTAAGTGATGCTGAATCCGAATATGTAAGCTTTATCTTCATACTCACTTCCATTCTGACGCTGTGCTCCCACAAACCTGCAGTAAAATGCACTCAGTGGACTCTTCTTTGAGTCCTCTCCATTATGTGAGTGAGCACCGGAGTCCACTGAGTGCATTTTACTGCAGGTTTGTGGGAGCACAGCATCGGAATGGAAGTGAGTATGAAGATAAAACTTACATATTCGGATTCAGCATCACTTACACTATACAACACTTACTCTAGTTCAGGGGGGTGTTTCGGAGATGACAGGTTCCCTTTAAAGGATAAGTCCGGGCAATTTATAAGTTTCTGGTTCAAGTAAGGGCACAGAAAGTTATTAATTGCCTGGACTTATCTTTTAAAGTGGGTAGGGGAAAAACCCCTGATGGGGTATGGGAGTGACCTTCCCGCCCTCTCTTTGGTCATTCCCAAAAAACCTCACCCTATGGCTACCTTCACATGTGGCTGCGGGTCTGCTGAGTAAATGCCACAGGGCATTTTTATACCGTTCACCAAACGGCGTTCAGTACTATGGTGCCGTCCGGACATACGCAGTTCTGCGCTGGACTGGTTATTTGCGTCCAGCCCCATAGTACTGAAGGTGGCATAAAATCAGCCAACGATGCGCTGTGGATTTTAGGCAGCAGAGAACCCCAAAAAAGCATCCCATTGTAAAGGCACCCGTAAATAAGGTAAGTTAACCTGCCTTTCAGCAACTGTTTGTTGCTGTAACTAACTGTGGAGGTTTTTTATATCACAGTTGAAGGACAGCAGCCTCCGTGATATATACCCCATAGACAGCCTTATTCCACGCGTGACTGCATGAGAGGCGTGAAATCATTCGCACAGAGAAGAACCCCATCGGGATTTGCGGTGCAAGATTTTACTACTCTCATGATATCAACAAAATACCTCAAGGACAGTTAGTACCCGCTCACAAAACGGTGAGTAGTGTTCCTTGGTACGGGTGCTAGGGATAGAACCCCACGGCTATAGTTCACACAAGATGAAATCCCCACTTTGTGAAGCATAGTCGTGGGGATTATTTTAGGGATGGTACTGTTCTTGGGGTATGGGTTGGACAGTGAACCGGTGTGAGGTATTAAGCTGGTGTGGAGATGTTAAATGGCCAACACACCATGGACATTAAATTTGGAGATGGGGTTCTGTTTATTCAAATGTATCCGAATTAAGTAGGGAATTTTTAAGGTGATTTTGTTTAATTTGGGGTCTAAGGGGGGAACATTACTTAATAAGTTGAATTACGGATTTTTACATTGGGCACATATTTAGGATATTAAAGTCAGTTTCTTGGACACACGGATTGCCATGCAAGACGGGTGACTGATGACTTAGTCATTCACATGAGGCAGGGGGGTGGTATAATCCGATGTAATCCAGGCACGATTCATCTTTAGAAAAGTCAGCATCTCAACACTGTGGCAAGAGAGCCTCGTTCTTTGCGGTGTTACGATGTTATCCCAACACTGAACACCCTCTCTGACGCAACACTACTGGCTCGGCAGGACAGCAGAGCCAAAGAAAACTCTGCCAGTTGAGGCCAAATGTCCAGTTTCTCTGCCCAGTACTGCACGGGGTCGGTGACACTTTGGGGCAGGGTACAATCCAGGTAGGCAGTGACCTGGTGGGTGAGCTCATGCTGGTCCATGCCATGAGTCCGGTGTTGTGTCCCCTCTTCAGCAGCTGGCTGCATGAAATCGCTCATCAGCGATTGGAGGATGTAGCGACTTCTCACGCCTCCACTAGTGGTGGTGGTAGTGGAGCGTGCTGGTTTCCCCCGAGAGGATGTTATCTGGGAACCTGGCTGGTCTCGCTGGTTGAGACCAACTGACTGGTGAGTAGGTCCTGGTAGTACACCAGTTTTGCCTCCCTCTCTGATGGCGGAAAAAATTCAGCCATTTTGCGGCGGAAGCAAGGGTCCACCAGGGTGGCCAGCCAGTATTGGTGCCATCTGCACCAAGGACAATGAGCGCCTCTCCTCTCCACTGTCCTCGGTATAGTTCCAGGGTCTGCTGGGGTCTTCCTCCTCTTCCTCTACCACCTCATCCTCCATCTCCTCCTGTGATTGAGAGGCAGAGAAGCCAGGTGGCAGTGTGTGGAATGGCTGGGCGTAGACATCTTTCTCGTCCTCACCCTCCATCTGCACTTCTTCCATCTCTGGGCTCAAGGCGATGTTCAGCCTTGGAGTGGTGACCTGGGAATCCTCGCTGATGATGGTTTTCAGCGCACTTTCCAGAACATGGACGAGTGGGATGATGTCGTTGATCCCATAGTCATGCCTGCTCACAAACAGAGTCACGTCCTCAAAAGGGATCAACAATTGGCAAACTTCACGCATCATCTGCCAGTGTGTGACTTGGAAGTCACAGTGTGGCGTGAAGCTGCCTGATTGCCCCATGAGGTAGTCTGTAACGGCTGACCTTTGCTCGTACAGGGGGTCCAGCATATGGAGGGCAGAATTCCAGCATGTTGGCACGTCGCAGATTAGCCGATGTTGGGGCAGACTGCGCTGTCTCTGGATCCTGAGCAGGGTGTTCCTTGCAGTGTAGGAGTGGCTGAAGTGTTTGCACACTCTGCATGACATCCTCATAAGGTCTTGTAGTGCAGGAAATGATCGAAGAAACCTGTGCTCTATGAGGTTTATCACATGTGCCATACAAGGTGTATGACTCAGCCCTCCCTGCTGCACTGCAGAGACAATGTTCCTCCCATTGTCTGCTACCACACTTCCCACCGTTAGTTGACGTGGGGTCAGCCATTGATCTATCTCCTCCCTGATGGTCCGGAGGAGCTCCTGCCCACTGTGGCTCTGTTCACCCAGACTCACCAAATAGAGGACAGCCTGAGAGCGCCGGGCCTGACATTGGTGGTAAGACATCGGGGCAGGTTGGACTGCAGTAGAAGCGGCGGATGGTTGCAAGGTGGTGGAGGCAGAACTTGTGCTTCCCGCTGCTGGCCCCCTAAAGCACCGTGGAGGTGACAGTGGCAAGAATGGGCCAACTTCCTGATGGTCTTCTGGGAGGATGTTGACCCAATGGGCAGTAACAGACATGTACTGCCCTTGCTTATAATTTGAGGACCAGACATCAGCACTCAGGTGCACTGTCTTGGACACCGAGAGTCCCAATGAGTCGCCAACCTTTTTCTGCACATAACTGTGCAGTGATGGGACAGCTTTGCCAGAGATGTAGTGGCGGCTGGGGACTCGCCATCTGGGGTGCGCACACACCATGAAATCCCTGAAAGGCTGGGAGTCCACAAGGTTGAAGGGCAGGGACTGAAGCACCAGCAGCTTAACCAGGTGTCCGATCAGTTTCTGGAGTTTCTGGGCCATGGGATGGCTGCTGGAATACACCTGACGTCTGCCCATGGACTCAGTCACGGATTGCTGCCTCATTAGCGGTGTACATGGCTGTGACACTGTGCTGGTGCTGGCACCTGAGGTTGACGAGCCCTGAGTTCCACTGAGAGGATGCTGCATGATGGGATCTGCAGTGTATGGTGCATCCTGACAGGAGGTGGTATTGGGGTCACGGTTCTTCCAGGCCTGTTGGTGTTGCCTTTCCATATGCTTTCGCATCGATGTTGTCCCGAGATTATCACCCCTACCATGACTGACCCTCTCATTGCACAGCAGGCACAAAGCGATGTGCTTATCTTTCCCCAGGCGGAAGAACTGCCAGACGACAGAGGACCGTGGTTTGCTGACAGCCACGGGGGGTCTTGCTGGCTGTTGACTGCCACTGCTGCCTGAGGGTGCCCTCTCAGGACCAAGGCTTTGAGAGGGTAATCTCTGCCTGGTAGCTTCTCTTCTACCCCTCCCTCTTGTGCCTCGGTTCCTTGCAACAGTGGGATGTTGCTGCTTCGATGGCACCTCTATTTCCTCCCCTGATGATGAGGATGACGCTGCTTGAGGGCGCCACGTCCGATCAGCGACATCATCATCAAACTCTGCACCACTGCTACTTTCCTCCGGTGGCTGGGACAGGATATCAGGTGTGGCACTGGATGCCCCTCCCTGGCTCTGTTGACTGCTTACAGCCAACACCTCCTCTGGACTCTCAGTATGTTCCACCCGCTGACTTTGGTGGACTTCCTCCTCCTCCTCCTTATCACTAAAAAGTGGTAGAGACTCCAAGGGCAGATCAAGGTTTGCCAACAGTTCCCTGGCAGAAGGTGCCCCAAAGGTGAGTGGCATTCTAATAACAGGGGATGGGGCAGAGGACTCTCGCTGACCGTCCCATGTAAGGGTGGTGTGGGATGATCCAGCCGATGCTTGACTCCTCGTTTGGGAGCTTTGGGCGGTGGAACTAGAGGATTGGGTAAGCCAATCTAGAACCGCTGGCTGTGTGGTTCTTACATGACCAGTGGGCGTCAGGGGTAGCTGCACCCTGCTGCCACGCCTGTTACCCCGGCTGCCACTGGGCCTGGTGCTGCCACTTCTCCTACCCTCACCGCCTGCTGTTGCACTCCTTGCCTGGGAAGTGCTGGAAGTAGGACGCTTGGACATATTTTTATTTGGGTGGGGGGAAATGAAATGATGTATTTTTTTAATACTTTTTTAAACTTTATTTTTTTATAACTTTTTTTAATGTTTTTTTTAAACTTTTTTTTATAACTTTTTTTTTTTACTTTTTTTTTAACTTTGTTTGTTGCGGCTAAACGGGGTTGACGGCACCCAGCAGAGCAGCAACGTGTAGCGTGTACTATCGGTCACGGGACAGGAATGCTACCTGTCCTGACTCTTTTCTCACTTTTCTCTCCCTATTTCTTTTTTTATCTCCCTATCTCTCCCTAGATCTCACAATTTTTTTATTTAGATGCCTATCTCTCCCTATCTCTACCTATCTCTTGATTTCTCAGCCTCTTTCCCTATCTATCACCTTATCTTCTATATCTAGCTTTCTCTTCCTCTCTCCTGCTTCTCTCACTAACCCTTTCTATTCCTTCTCTATCTCTCCCTGTATCTATCTACTTGTTTGGCTGTCTATCTATCTATATCTTTTCTCTCTCTATATGATATGGAGCTCCTCTCTCTCTGATGTCTGGCGACGCACTGACAAGATGTTGGCGCGCTCAGGCACTTCAGGAGCTGTGGGGTGAAGTCACACATCTTGTTTTTCACAGAAAACCAGGATACAAGGGATTATAGGAGTAATAATCCCTTGTATCCTGGTCTATTCTGTGAAAAAAGTACAGTTTTGTGTCGTCGTTTTTTTTTTTTTTAACCAGATTCGTTACGAACTTTTTCAAAGTTCGGTTCGGTGACGAACCAAACTTTTGGCAAAGTTCGTAACGAATCTGGTTCGTTACGGTTCGGTTCGCTCATCCCTACCTTATAGCATTACAGGTCAATATTAGTGTCAGGTATAATGTACTTAACCATGAAATGGCCAGAGATTCCATTGTTCTGTTAGCCACTGATTCTACTAAAGTGCCAAAGAGCTGTCTCATTTTACACCGTCTGCTGCTTCCACATAGATTGATAGATAACCTATTTTGTTAGCCACTCAAATAAGTAGTCACCTAGTCAGGGGGGAGGGTGCCACCAGTAGGTTTGTGTTTACATCACTGTTTATTTTTCCATTCTTATGATCCATCCGAAGAATCAAGGCCTAATAGAATTGCTTATGGAATAAATAAGGTGGACACTCCTCTAACAATAGAACAAGACAAGTTATTCTCCCCAATTTTAGAATCAAGGCCTAATAGAACTGCTTATATGATAAACAAGGTGGACACCCCTCTAACAGTAGAAAGGTTGCTTACTTAAAGGGGTATTCTCATTTTGGGCAATGAGGTCATATCCCAGAGGTGGGACCCGCACCTATATCGAGAACAAAAGAAGGGAGCGCTGCACCTGGAGGACCCTGGGTTTCCCGGGGTCTGGCCACCACCAGGTGTAGCTCCCGGCTGCACTCATAGAAATGAATGGGAGCGCACTGCGCATGCATGGCCACCCCTCCCATTCATTTCTATGTAGCCGACCGAAATAGCCGAGCCAGCCGAGCCAGCGCCCGTCTATTTTCGCCGGCCCCATTAAAATGAATGAAGGGCAGCTGCGCATGCGCAGTGCACCCTCCATCACTTTGGGGGCCCCGTTCTCGATATAGGTGCGGGTCCCACTGCTGGGACAATATTCAAATATTACTTCAGGGCATTTGCCCAGCACATATAATACGCCCAGACGAGGCTTCAGAGCCCACTAATGACCGGCCTTGGTCACGCTATATTGCGATTTACTGATGGACACCGTGTCAGCGATACTTACAGCTCACTGAGGAAGGCTTTCAGCCAAAAATGTTTTGAGCTGTTTAGCTGTTTGTCTATGACTGCACTTATCACAATTAAAGAAGCATTTGGAACAACTTTGGAGTTCAGGAACTTTATTTGTTACTATAGTACATGGCCTGGGAACCATTTCCTGGATATACTCCCATACACAACTGAGTGTGTACCTAATCCTAAAGATAGTAAAATGGTGCAGACCGCACCACAGGGGCTGGCTAGCACAGCATTGTGGGTGATCTCGCATTCCCAGGCTCCTTACTTTTACTTTGTAAAACGTGTAGCCACCATTTTAGGAAAAAAATGATTTGTCACCACATAAGTGCAAGGAAATTCAGATTTGTTTTGAATCAAATGTTTCCTAATCTTCAGGTCGAATTCCACTTCAGATGTTTCGATTCACTCAACACAATAGATAATGTCAGGAGTGCTTAGAGCCACCCAGTAAAATTTATTTTGGGGGCCCACTATACAAATACATTCAAATATTATCTTCTCAGACAGCAGCAAGATGCTACCAGATGATTGAATATGGGGGTCCCTGCAGCAACTTTGAGAAGGTAGGTCCTGGGGAAAAGAGGATACTGGCTAGCTTTCCTCTATAGCTGGAAGTCATCTCAGCTATCTGATCTTGTCTATAATAATAAACTGGGTCATTTCTTCAATAATCTATTAAGTTTTTTATATGAACATAGGCTAGTTAAGGTGCTGTATGTTATGTTAGGTTATGTGCTGCTTGTGCAGGTGGTGGGAGACTAGGGGCCCACCTTGCTCAGGGCCCACCGGGGGGATTCATCTGTACCCCAGTGGGCCAGTCCGAGACTGGATAATGTTGTGCGACTACCCTGTGTATTGCTGTAGTAACCATGTATATGCTGGTTTTAATTATTTCAACAATCCCATAAAAAAGTTGAACCATGTAAAATAGAAATAAATGGAAACAGACTGAGGCCTAATACCACATTATCACTCACACCCCTGCATATTGTAAGACACATAATGACCTATATACTAGCATTAATAAATTCAACACCCCCCCCCCCAAAAAAAAAAATGGAATTATGTAATATCCTCGCAGGTAGCTGCTTTTGAGGTTTGCTGCAGTTGTGCTAAGAGACACATCCATATCCAGCTCCTCACTTACTGGCTGACAGATTTCTCTGAACTGCCCTTATTCTACGCAAACAATTATTATTTGTGATTCTAGCCTTTCCTTTCACTGTCTCTGGCAGTAGAATACAAGCTTGATTGCATTCTGGCCCTAAGATTGTTTTTCTGTCAGGTACTGCTACACTCATCCAGCCTCATTCACAGCCCTACACACAATAACATTCTGTTATTCTGCACCTCCCTGTCTGCTTCAGCACTGATTGGCACATCTAGGCTGTCTGTTGGCCTGTAAGCTAATTATGGCAAGCCCTCCCTCCCACTTCCTCTCAGGGTCATGTGAGCATCCTTCTCCTGCCTAGCCCTTTTTCCCCACCCATGTGCAGTAAAATGGCACCTGTTTACTGGATTCATCAGAAACAAATCCAATTCAATACAATACACTGGTTTGCACATCTTTAACATATATATATGTATATGCACACTAACCATTACAGTTGAACTTAATATGACCTTCATTAAACCTTTGAATGCACATGTCCCACTGTTCAGTGTTTCAGTACTTGCTGTTCTCTAACAAGGAGCTTAATGGCAAAATTCGCAATAGGTGTTTGATCCATGAATCGCCCAATAAATTTCCTGCTACAATTAGAATTGGTATTTAAACAGTCCTCCTTATCATGCTGTTCACATTTTGACATCATGGGACCAAGATGACACCTAACAATTGATTAACAGTACCTTGTCATTGTGAGGCTTCAAGCATCAGCAGGTTGCAACAGAGATACTGGAAGAGTCACAGAAAGGCATTGAAGTGGATGTCCTTTGGTCACATCCCACACTGATGATCACTTTATTGTGAACAATGCGTGCGGAACCCGATGATGAATTCCACACAACTCCAGACACATTTAAGGGAGGTGAGAGACACCCAAGTGTCATGTCAGACCATTCAAAACTGTTTACATCAGCATGGTCTGCGTGATAGACGACCTGCAAGGGTACCTGACCACACCACCAGGCACAGGCATCATCGTCTTACATGGGAGAGGGAGCATCTACGTTGGACAAGGGAGCAGCGGGCCTCAGTGCTGTTCACTGATAAAAGTAGATTCATACCAAGCAGAAATGATAACCACCAATGATGTTGGAGACGTCAAGAAGAGCGCTATGAATCAGCCACTATTGTCACCAGACAAGCCTTTGGTGGTGGTGGTGTTACAGTGTGGCCAGGTGTGTCTAGTCAATACAGAACTGTCCTAAACTTTGTGAATGGTACAGTAACAAGCCTATACTACTTGAATAACATCATTAATCCAGTCATTGTGCATCTGCATGAACAACACAGGCCTAATTTCATCTTAATGGATGACAGTACACCAGCTCATCGAGGTCTCATCATTAGGGAACGGCTGTTGGAGACTGGGGTATCTCAAATGTAGTGTCTGTACTTTACCAGACCTGATTCCCACTGAAAACCTATGGGATCAGCTGAGTCCCCGTGTAGAGGCTCATAACTCTGTACTTCAGAACCTTAGGACCTGAGGGCCGCCCTTCAAGAAGAATGGGATGTCATGCTTGTGAACAGCATGAGACGTTGTTGTCAAGCTATAATTGAGACGTTGACATTTTTTTGGGGGGTATAACCCCTACTGTTGTTAGCTTTTGTTTCAATAAATTGTTTGAGATGAGGAAATCACCACTGTATGCTTCTAGTTAAATGCCCTACTTTCATGATATAATATCACTGTAGTGTGAACGTTTTACTTTTTCCATAAATTTCTAAGCTCTAAGTTCAGCTTCTAATCCTACCTGTCTCATATCCTGCTTTCTGATAGGGCAATAGAAATTAACCTACCAAATCACTTTAGGGGCCTGCTGTCTGAAGTTATAATAATTGGTTTTACAGACAGAAAAAAAAGTGTCTGCTCATTAAATATTAATGACTTTATTTGATATCTATTTTATCTGATTGTAGATCACTGTCAAAAACCTCAGCAAATAAAAGGACTCCAGTTACAAGGTGAATGGCCTGATGAAACTTACCCACCTGGCAAAGTAGCGAATTTTGTCTGCCTCCCGGAATACACCCAGGAGGGACCCTTTAAAATGGCATGTATTGAAGGGACTTGGTGGCCTATTGCTAAAGGTCAATGCAAAGGTAATTCAAACTTAAATGTTTTGTGGGTGAAAAAGTGAATCATTATTAAATATAGTCCAGAAAATTGACCTGGTCCAGAACATAAGAATATGTGGCAGAACAAATTTGTCAGTTGCTTTTTAAATATTAAGAATTAACTGAAGAACTGAAAAAAACAAGAAAATACGTCCATCAAAATGACTGACATATTTTTTGTCTACAACAATGAATATCTGTTATCCATGTCACAATAGGATGCCCTCAAATGCGTGTGAAAATCTCTTTCAAGATAGAACAAACATTTGAACATTTGACATTAACTGCTATGCTGGATTTTTTTTTTTTTTGCGATTCTGGGGTTGCAGCCACAGCAACTTGTGAGTCGCACTGCGACCCCATTCAGTTCAACAGCTGCACTGCTCATGTGAGATGTTGTAGCCAAGATCAGTGTGTAGCACCAGTCTAAGACCTCAGTGGTCTCCAACATACATGACCATATTAAGCAGTAGAGATGAGCGAAGTTTTGAACAATTCAATTTGGACACTTTACTGAATTTTTCAAAAAAATTGGCTTTGTTCCAAATTAATCTGTCACAAAGCACATTTAACCACTTCCCGTCCGCCCATTGACTATAAACGTCCGGGAAGTGGTTAAGTATCTCTGAATGGACAGTGGGGTACATGCTGTCAGTGACAGCAGGGTACCCCAAAGAGAAGGCAGGGACCGTTCCCAGGGGTCCCTGCCTTCTAGATCGCTGTATACACAGCGCTCACTGAGCGCTGTGTATACAGATCACGAAGCGCTATGTGCGCTTCCTGTTCCGGGCCGGTGGTCACGTGATCGCCGGGGCCGGGAGCGTGCAGGAGCTGCCGGGTCTCTCATAGACCCGATCAGCCCTGCACTGAGGCTGTACAGCATCTGGGGATGTATTTCCACTATAACTGTGGCTACTATGTCAGCCCCAGTTACAGGAGAAATCAATAGTGAAAAAAAAAGAAAAGTTAAATGTCCCCCAGAGGTCTTGTATGACCTTATGGGGGACACAAAGTGTAAAATAAATAAAAAAAATTTTTAAAAAAATAAAGTATTATTTAAAAATAAAAATAAAAATCACATATAAAAAAATATTTTTCCCCCCAAATATGTCATTAAAAATATGTTACAAATAAAAATAAACAAATAAAATAGATGTGTTACAGGAAAAAATGATATTTTGCTTTAATTCCTGTGGAATACTTAAAGGGTTAACAACATTTCTAAAACCAGTTTTGAATAGTTTCAGTGGTGTAGTTTCTAAAATGGGGTAATTTATGGGTGGTTTCTATTATGTAAGCCTCACAAACTGACTTCAGAACTGAACTGGTCCTTAAAAAAGTTGATTTTGCAAATTTGCAAAAATTGCATCTAAAATTCTAAACCTTCTAACGTCCTAAAAAAATAAAATGGTACTACCAAAATGATGCCAACATAAAGTAGACATATGGGGAATGTAAATTAAAAAGTATTTTATGGGGTATCGCTATCTGTCTTAAAAGCAAAGAGATTCAAATTTAGAAAACAGTGAATTTTTTCAAATTTTTCGTTAACTTTTGGATTTTTTTATAAATAAAATTAAAACATATTGACTCAAATTTACCATTAACTTGAAGTAAAATGTGTCACGAGAAAACAATCTCAGAATCGCTTGGATAAGTAAAAGCGTTCCAAAGTTATTACCACAAAAAGTGACACATGTCAGATTTGCAAAATTAGGCCTGGTCAGGAAGGGGGTAAATGACCCAGATCTGAAGTGGTTAATTTCCCTATATTCTGGCCGGCAGGTAGAGTGTATCTCTGTGTACATCACTGTGCATTTCAGCAATATGCATAGCTAGTCCTTTCTGGTAGTGAAATAGTTACTGTGCGTAAGTATGACAGGCCGGTGACACTATTAGGCTCAGTTCACACTTCACTTTTTTGGTCAGTTACGGGTCAAAACAGGTGCAGATCTTTTCATGATACCTTATCTGAGAATAGAATTGGCCCCTGATTTTGGCTCACCATACAGTAACTGCTGGAATTAACAGACTAAATAACTGAAGTTACAGGTCAATGTTAGAGTCAGGTATGTGTCACGGCGAGCCGGCGACGCGCCACATCCTTACTGCGCCGCTGGTCTCCCGCGTCTAGCTCTGAACAGGTCATTTCCCCTAGCAACCAAGGTACTGGAGGACCCAGCAACGCGTGCTTCATAAGCACGGCCAGCTTCCTCCATCCCCTGGACAACAAGCAGCAGGGAAGCTAAGTGCTGTCGCCCATTAGTCAGTGCTTATGTGTTTTAAGTTTCTGAGTTGGGTCACGTGACGTTGGCCACGTCACATGACCCATGTTCTGGGCCTATTTAAGCAGGCAGCCTGCTGGCCACAGGTTGTCTGTGTTTGGCCTTTCCAGCAGTGCTTGTGGTTTTTGGTATAGTGACTTCAGTGTGTATCGGACTTCGCTTTCTGCTTTATCCCCTGGTATTGACGAGACTTCCTGGTAGGACACTTTGGCTTGCTGACCCTTCTATATTGTGTTGTGTGTTCTGTCTTTGTTCGTTATTTTATCCTTTGTTCCCCTCCCCTTACGCCCCTGCACTTACTCAGGCTAGGGTCTGTCAACAAGTTAGGCGCCGTTGTTTAGAACGGGCCGTGTAAGTAGGAAGGGACAGCGGTTGGGGCTACCACCCTCTCGTATGATGTACTTAACCGTGCAGTGGCCCAACATTCTACTATAGTGTGAAAGAGCTGTCTCATTTTACATAGTCTGCTGATTCCACATAGATTCCTAGATAACCTGTTCTGTTAGCCAATGATACAAGTAGTGGTCCCATTGCAACAGCGGTTGCGGATCGCCATTGTTCACCCACTCAACACTGCGGTTCCAGGCTCCGTGCTTGGGTGCACACTGCCCTCCTTGGCCGCCTCTGTCATTGTCCGCGTCCAGCTGCATTACAGGACAGGTATCAGGGGTGATCTGCTACCGATGTCTCTCCATGCACTGGTCCGATCCTGGACTCTGTGCTTGCAGATACTATACCTTCTGGAATTCACTCCAGAGTTTTCTTTCTGTCTAGGACACAGCATGCCTTCTAGCCTGTTTCCTGTAGCACTGTGTTAAGGTCTAGCATGCATCACTTCCTGTGATGTAAGGGTTTTGCACATGAAACTTGTGCAACCAATCCCTGCCACCCTACATCTACAGTATTTTAGTAGTCCAGGCTTCTGTTCTAGTGTCCTGCAAAGGTTGCTTTTTATCAGTGCTTGTGTTCCTGTATACCTGACCCGTGCTTGTATTTCTTTGTGTTTTCTGAACTCTGCTACCTGTGTGATCCTGCAATACATAAAAATAGGAAAGGAACGCCACATGTATGGTATTGTTATACAACAATCAAATTAATAGGCTATATTGAGCTTAACATGTGTAGTTGTGAAGAGTCAAAACTACTGTAAAGAGCCTCGCTGGTTGTTTAGACCTGGCCAGCCTCCGGGAATCCCTGGACTGCAGCCACGATTCCAACCTGTGTCGCTGTATGCGATCGTCAGGAAATGAAGATCAAGGAGAGAAAAGGAATTCTGGATCGTATTTGCGGCGCTGTCTCCAGGATCAAGGATGTATCACTGATGTAAAGAAGCTTGCAGATGCTTTTTTATTTTCAGATTAAAATAATTATATAAAACAGTTGTCAACGCGTTTCGAGGGATGAACAATCCTCTTCCTCAGGACAAGATAGTGTGTGTGGTTGTGGAGGTGATTTAAACCTCTTTTTGGCGCGCAAGTACAGGGGAGGAGTTTCTTAATTTGCATATTCAATCACCATTTAAAATATCCAAATATAGGGGGCGTGGCCTGAGCATGCTGCTGTGAACACGCACCTTGCTGAGCTCCCGGACCCTGGGCCCTTATATACCTAATTTCCAGCACCCCCTGCTCCCTCCTTTTGGTCTAAGCAGGATGGTTAGACGGTCAGGACGTCGAGGCTCATCTTACCTGGCTCCAGAACCTCACATCGCCCGCTATTTTAGCCAAAACTCCGCGCCTCTACGCTCAGTTATGGAATCCAAGATGGCGCCCGCGACAGACTCGGCTGTTCCCGCGTCGGACCGTCTGCTTTCCACTTCGGCTCTCCGCCGACCACCCTCTGAGCATCAGACGGAAGCCCAGCCTACCTTGGCCTCACAGCAAGCTACCCCATCAAGGCCGGTTTTTCAGACACACAAGGCGCCGAAGGGACTAGTGGATCCATCTCCAGGCCTGGTGAGTGCCGATCCTTCGGGGACGACCGCGGACCCTTCTGGACCACAAAATGCCAGCTCAATACAGGCCCCTGTTATATCATGCCCTCCCCAGGGCCCCGGTCTTCCACCAGGCCATGTTCTCACCCTTTCACCCTTGGCGGGTGAGTTTGTTCCGGGATCGGGTGATAAATCCCTCACTGAGTGTGGCCTAGAGCAGGACTTCCCGCCAACTCCGGCCATTTTCCACACCCCAGCTTTCTCTGGGGCCTCGGACTCTGCATCCTCTACCTCCTCTACCAACAGCAGGCGAGCGAAACGTCCTAAATTAAAGGACATTTGGTCTTTACTCCATAACCTACCTACTAAAACTGACTTAGAGGGCATCATTCAGAGAGTGGAGCTTAAACAAGATCAAGCCATTGCTGCACTTAAAGCTGACCTGACCACTGTGTCCACCCAGGTAGCCTCCCAATCTCAGGTATCCTCTGCCCTGGACTCTCGCCTCTCCAAAGTGGAAGAAACCCTTACGGCTCAACGCTCCTTGAATAAACACTTACTCTTACAAATGGATGATCAAGAAAACAGAAGCCGCCGTAATAACGTTAAGTTGAGAGGCATTCCTGAGGAAATTCCAGCTTTTGACCTCCGCAAGGTGGTATCTACGATCTTCAATGTGGTTCTGTCTAGGCCAGTGGACACCTTTATTGAACTGGACAGGGTCCACAGAGTCCTGGGACCCAGACGTCAGAATAACCCGTCCCCGCGAGACGTGCTCTGCAGAGTACACTTTTTCAAAGAAAAGGAAGACATCATGCAGAAGGCCTGGCGTCAAGGCCCAGTGCTGTTTGAGGGGGCACAGATCCAACTACTCCCTGATGTCTCCAGGCGGACACTATTGATGAGACGTACTCTGAAGCCACTTTTGCAACTTATCATAGAGGCTGGTGCAACTTACCGATGGGGTCACCCGTTTCACCTGATTATTCGTAAAAATGGAGCCTCTTTTGCCTAGTACTCACCGGACCAAATTGGGGAACTTTCCCACTTTCTGGAGGTCCCAGTTTCTTCTTTACCTGACTGGTTGGACGTGCCTTTTTCCACATTTCCACTGGCGTTTCCGTCCCAGCGTCCTGGAGCCAGTCCTCCACCGGGTTCCACATCTGAACAACGGTCATCGGGTCGAGTCGTCCACCATGAGTCCACTAATGCGGCAATGGATTGCGGCTGATAGCTACATCTTCCTCCTGCCTGTGTTTGATGTCACTTGAGGGCTCTGCTGCTCTCACCAATTTCCCTTTAACCCAGGGAATGGGACATTCTTGTTTTTGTGTCTCACCACTTCCCCCATAGGTTTGCGAATCTCTGGATTGTCTCCGGTTGACATCCCGGGATTCGTTAAGTGGCTTGTTTACCACTTCTTTTGCTTTCTGGTTTTCCCGTCCTGGTATAGCTGGTTCGGGTATTTGACACTTGTTGTCTCCCCCCAAATTTTTTTTTTTTTTTTTGAGTTTATTCTATATCACTAAATTCCTTTTTTAGACACCCTAGTGTTGCTTTTCCCCCCTTGACCCCTCTTTTTCTTTTTCTGTCCTCCTCAACCCGCCTTTCCCTATTCCCCCTGTCCGCCCCTACCTGACATTTTCCACCTTGTCTCTTTCCTTTGTCTAGTTCTCGCTTCCACCCCCCCTCACCCCCCCCCCTTTTTTTTTTTTTTTTCTTCCCTCCTTTAATTGTTTATCTTCTAACCTAGGAGAATGTCATCCATCCGCCTAGCCTCCATCAATGCAAATGGCTTGAATACTCCTGAAAAAAGGTCCTCCATCCTCCGACTGCTCTGGAGTAAAAAGGTACAGATAGCTTTCATTCAGGAAACCCATTTTCGTAAGGATGCCCGGCCTCTCTTTACTTCCCCCAGATTTCCAGACACCTATCATAGTTGCTACTCAGTCTCAAAATCTCGGGGAGTCAGTATCCTTGTCGCTAGGTCTACACCGTGGGAACTCCTGGCCACCCACTATGATGACAATGGTCGATTTCTATTTGTCAAGGGATACATAGCAGGTCAGCTTTACACGCTGTCTAATGTGTACCTCCCAAATATGAACCAACTGAAAGCCCTCACTGGGATTCTCTCCAGATTAGAGGAGTTTGCGGGGGGTACGCTGCTGGTCGGAGGGGATTTCAATGTTGCCTTAGATCCACTACTGGATGTTTCTAGAGGTACATCATACCTGGCTCATTCTTACTTACACCGTCTGAAACAGCTCCTTCATTCACATCAGTTGGTGGATGCATGGAGGGTGGCCAACCCTGATGCCAGAGATTATACCTTTTATTCTGCAGCTAGGGATGTGTATTCCAGGATTGACCATTTCTTCATTCGCCACTCTGCCTTACCAATGTTAGAATCCTCCTCCATAGACTCTATGACGTTCTCGGACCATGCTATGCTTCATGTCTCCCTGAGATCCCCTCTGCCCGCCCCTAGATCCTGGCAATGGCGACTCAATGAGACCATCTTACAGGACATGGTAGTAGCCCAAGACATTAACACGGTCCTCAGTAGGTATTTCACTGAAAACCAGGTGGGAGACATCTCCCCACTGTCTGTATGGGCAGCCCACAAGTGTGTGGTTAGGGGGGCTCTCATTAAACATGGCGCACGGCGTAAAAAGAAACATTCGGCGGAAATTGCCAATCTATTGGAGGACGTATCTCGTTTAGAACTGGTCCATAAATGCTCCCATGCGCAGGAGGCACATTCAGCCTTGTTGTTAGCCAGGAAAAAACTTAAAGAGAAACTAGACACTCGTACCAAACTCCTCCTAGCTAAGGGTAGACGCCATTTCTTTGAATATGGGAATAAGTGTAGTAGAACGTTGGCTCGCTCTCTTAGAGAACAAAGACTTAGGAATTACGTCCCAGCGGTTGCCTCCCCCCATGGCCCAAGGGTGAATGACCCTAATAAGATTTCGGAGGCTTTTGCCCATTACTATCAGTCTTTGTACAACCTCCCCTGTCCTAATGCAAACAGCCTATCCTTCCATTCGGCTATACACTCTTACCTGTCTCAGTCAGGTCTCCCCAGACTTCCTCAGGAAGCTATTCCAAATATAGAGAAGCCGTTTTCGGAAGAGGAATTAGCTGTGGCCTTAAAATCCATGCAACCTAGCAAAGCCCCTGGCCCAGATGGCTTCCCAGCCTCGTATTATAAAAGGTACCTTCCTGTCCTGTCGGGCCCACTTATTACAGCCTTGAATAAACTCACGGCTGGCTGCCCTCTCCCTTCAGATATGTCCCATGCACACATTACGGTCATTCATAAGGAGGGGAAAGACCACACTGCATGTTCGAGTTATCGTCCTATTTCGTTGTTGAATGTCGACCTCAAGCTCTTTTCCAAAATGTTGGCCACTCGTCTGGTTCCATTCCTTTCAGCCATCGTTCACACTGACCAAGTAGGGTTTATCCCTTCTAGAGAAGCTCGTGACAATACGACTAAGATTCTGAACCTGATTCACCGTGCAAAACTACAACAACTTCCTTTTTGCCTTCTATCAACTGATGCCGAAAAGGCGTTTGATCGGGTGAATTGGCACTGGCTGTTTGCTGTGCTGAAACATATTGGTCTGGGTGAACACATGCTGACTTGGATTCGTTCTCTTTACTTTTCTCCTACAGCCTCTACCAAGGTTAACTGAGTCTTGTCCTCGGCATTCAGCATATGAAATGGGACCCGTCAGGGGTGCCCTGTATCCCCCTTGATTTTTGTATTAACTTTGGAACCCCTCCTATGTGTGATTCGTAAAAACCCTGACATAACCGGTATATCAACATGTACTAGAGAGTATAAGATCGCAGCTTATGCTGATGACTTGATGTTCACAGTGACTAAACCTCTGACTACGTTCCCAACCCTGATTGCGGAATTTGCCAAATTTGGCCATTTCTCAAATCTGAAAATTAATTTTCAGAAATCTGAGGCCTTTAACATCTCTCTACCTGGTTCGCTGGAGCGCAAGCTATCCTCCTCTTTCCCATTTAGGTGGACGACTGGAGCCATTAAGTATCTAGGCACGTGGATCCCAGGGAACTTGAATGAGATTTACAGTAGAAACTATGTCCCCCTGCTCAACCGCATCAGGGCAGATCTTGTGAAATGGTCCAAAGGGATGCACACGTGGTTTGGCCACTGCGCCATTTACAAAATGAATGTGTTGCCTAGGCTGCTGTATCTCTTCCAGACTCTACCTGTTAAAATACCTTCGGGTTTCTTTACCACGGCGCATCGCGACTTGTTTAGATTTATATGGGCGGGCAAACATCCCCGGCTCTCGAGATCACTACTCCATATACCAAAGGAGAGAGGGGGATTGGGTATTCCTGACCTTCGCAAATATTATGCAGCCTCTATGATGCAACGTGTTCTGGACTGGTGCAGACATGCCCCTCTTAAACAATGGATCTCTATTGAACAATTAAGCTCACAGTCCCCTCTGGCCTTACTACCATGGACTCGGTCTACCCTTTCTCCCTCTGTTGTGTCCCATCTGACTATCGGTCCCACGCTCTCTCAATTCCACAAATACGCTAACCTAGATACCATCTCTCCCTCCCCTTCCCCTATGTTCCCGATTATCGGGCACCCGGATTTCCCGGCAAGTTGTACCTCAGGCCCCTTCACATCTTGGTACTTAGAAGGGAAATGTAGAGCTCCCTTTTTTCGGAAATATGGTAGATGGCTCAATCACTCTGAATTATTGGACCTTCGGGATCCGTGTGCTCTGGGGCCATGGCGGGTTAGGCAACTGTCTCACTTTTTAGCATCAATCCCCTCTGATCCGGGGTATGATAGAGCCCTTACACCCTTCGAGAAGGTATGCATTGGGTCTGGGATCTACAGACATTCACTATCTGAATTCTATAGGGCCATGATTTCCCCTCCTTCTGATTACTGTCCACCCTTTGTGGACAAATGGATATCTGACTTGGGTATTGGTATCCCCTCCGACCAGTGGCATCGGCTTTACCGCTTTGCTCATAAATCCTCCATAGCCAGTAAGTTCCAGGAGGCTAGCTACAAGATATTGTCCAGATGGTACTATGTGCCGACTCGCTTACACAAAATGTTCCCTACATCCTCGCATCTCTGCTGGCGTTGTAACTCTGCAGAAGGATCTCTACTGCACATTTTTTGGCTGTGCCCTAGGATCCGCCAATTTTGGGATTCGGTGCATGGTGCCATCTCTTCAATTTTCTCTTTCTCTGTCCCGAACACCCCAGGGTTCTTTTTTGATCCTTCACTCAGACCTACCGATTAGTTTGATTAGTAAAACTATTTTACGTCACTTGGTCAGTGCTGCACGAGCATGTATCCCGGCCAGGTGTAAGTCTCCTGCACCTCCTACTATGGGCCAATGGGTTTCCAGGGTGGAAGACATTCGGAGAATGGAGGACCTGACTGCTTCGCTGAAATATTCCACCAAAACTTTCATATCTGCCTGGAACCCCTGGTCTGTGTATCAGGAAACTCCAGCCTACAAAGCCTTGGTATCAAGTGAGTTGGAGGAATAAGGTTTCAATTTTACATCCCCCCCACCTTTTTTTTTTTTTTTTTTGTCCCTTCTCTTTTTTCCTATCCATTTTCCCTTTCCATCTTTACTTATTTTGCCCTCTCCCTCTTGAACAGCTACAGTTTTATTTATTATTAGAGTTGAGTAAATCGTGTTTAAACTTCTTCTGGCCTTTACAGGTCTTCCTGCTTATTTCTAGACCAGACTGTTACAGTTTCATGGAACAATGTTTCATTATATTCTGATTATGTATATTTTCTTGTGAGTATTATGTGTACCGAGATATCTATCTCTCTTCGAGAGGACTGACTTGAGCTGTGTTTCTTTGTTTGCACTTCTTATAAATAAAGAATTAAAAA
>ONZH01015546.1:0-45000 GCA_900303285.1 Rhinella marina | reverse complement strand
AAGCTAGCAGACGATTATAGTCAAACCAGCGCATGTCACACAAGCGCTAGAAAAGCTCTTTCTACAGACGCCGCCATTTTAGTAAAGGGCAAATGCCCATATCACCAAATACCTTAAATATTACCAATAGTGTCATGGATATGCATATATTAGTTCAAGACATATTTGAATCATCAATGCCAGGTAGAGTATAGGCCATCATATATATATATAAGACAAATAGTAACCAACCAAATCGGAACATCAAGTTCTCATGTATGTGGTAACCCCTGGTAACCAGTTTGGGCCAACAGCGTGGGAGCAGGGGGAGACCAGCCTCGAGAGACTACCTACCCCCCGCTACATGCTGGGGAAAACTATGAGTCAATCACATCGTAATCAGCCCTAGCAACTCCAGCATTCACCACAATAGGCCCCTAAACCTGTGTCTAACCAGGGTTTTAAAAAATCTTACTGGCCACCTATACCTGTACGTATATGGAACAATCAAATATGCTATACATATGACATAGGGAAAGAAAAAAATTTTTTTAATCCAAACACATACAAATGGCGGTGTATTGAGAGAGCAATATTTTATATACAAGGAATGCACACTAGAAATCCAGGAATCATGTGCCAAATTAGTTAATTTTCAATAATGCTTCATCCTCCGTTTCCACCCATGATCCATATCTATAAAAAAAGAGAAATAGATCAGAAAAAAATATATGAGAAATTTATACGAAAATTGTATAGGTCATATCCATGATCAATATTAATCTACCAATGTATTGACATAATATACTCTGTTGGACAAAAACCACATTGCTAGGATAAAAGGAGACAAATTACAACAATAAATTATAATCAACATTAAGTCCTCTGGGTGATAATGTCCCTAATCTATGTATCCATTCTAATTCTTTTTTAAGTAATAGTCTCGTCCTGTCCCCACCCCGTCTCAAAGGAGGAACAAAATCTATAACACGAAAACGCAATTGATTCTCACTGTGTTTGGCTTCAGTGAAATGACGCGGGACCGGTAAGTCCAATCTTTTTTTACGTATAGTGTATCTATGATGGTTGAGGCGTGTCTTTAGGTCCAAGGTGGTTTCCCCGACATACCACAATTCACACGGACACGTCAGAAGATAAATCACATATTCTGCATTGCATGTCAAAAAGTGCCGTATTTTGAATACCTCATGTGTCACCGGATGTGTGAATTCACCACCTTTCAACATAAGGCGACAATTCACACAAGACAAACATGGGTAGCATCCTAATTTTCGCGGCGCCAAAAATGTCTGTGTCACTGTTTTGGAAGATGGAGAGTCCGAGTGCACCAACTGGTCACCCAGACTTCTAGATCTCCTATATGAAAAAATAGGTGGATCTCGAAACTCCTGTATGTTGTTGTGGCATCTAGACAATATTGACCAATGGTGTCTAATAATGTGACTGATCTTATTAGCCTGTTCTGAATATGTGGAAACAAAATGTATCCTATTCTGTTTAACATGTTTGTCCCGAGGTTGTAAAGCAGTTGTCCTGTCCACAGTAAGGGCTTTTGTTTTTTGTTCTTCTACGATTTTTCTCGGATAACCCCTCCGTGTGAATTTATCCGCCATATTGTTGAGAACTGTTGGAAGTATCATAGGTTCTGAAACAATTCGTATAGCTCGTAGGAATTGACTGTATGGTAAGTTTTGTATCATGCTCCTGGGATGTCTGCTGCTATAGTGTAGTATAGAATTTGTGTCAGTAGGTTTCACATATAAATTGGTCTTAACGGTCTGGTTCACAATTGATACCTCTGTATCCAAAAACTGTATGTGATCAGTTGAATGTACCAAAGAAAATTTCACACTGGGGTCAATATTGTTCAAGAAACATTGAAACATGAGCAATTCTTCCAGAGTGCCATGCCATAGGAGGAAGACGTCGTCAATGTACCTCCACCAGGCCGCAACATGTGCGGCGTGGTGGGAGACAGAGACGACATCCTCCTCCAAATGGCGCATATAGATATTGGCGTAAGTCGGG
This sequence comes from Rhinella marina, assembly GCA_900303285.1. Taxonomy (NCBI): domain Eukaryota; kingdom Metazoa; phylum Chordata; class Amphibia; order Anura; family Bufonidae; genus Rhinella; species Rhinella marina. The sequence continues at coordinate 42,972 of ONZH01015546.1, read as the reverse complement.
GCCATATTAGACCCCATGGCCACGCCCTTACGTTGTTTATAAAATTGGTTCTGAAACAGAAAATAATTTTGTCTCAGAACTATATCCAGCAATGCCAGGATAAAATCCTGACGTTCTCGGGTATAGTCCGAGGTACGTAAAAAATTGGCTGTGGCTATGATTCCTCTATCATGATCTATAGACGTATAGAGACTAACCACATCAAAAGAGGCAAGTATCCAGTCAGTATGTGTGGAGAGATCTATCTCTTGTAATTTAAGTAGAAAATCAGTGGTATCCCTAATAAAGGATCTCGCTTCAATGGCATAATTGCGTAGTACCTTGTCAAGAAACACTGAAATATGGGAAAAAATTGAGTCTGAACCTGAGACGATAGGTCGTCCAGGTGGGTCCACAAGGGACTTATGTATTTTCGGGAGTACATATAATACTGGTGTAATAGGGTGCTCAACGACAAGGTATTTCTCCATTTCTGCATCTATAATACCACCATATACTGCTTCCTGGACCACTTCGCAACATCAAATTTAGGATCCATAGATACCGGTGTGTATGTCTCCTCGTCAGACAACTGTCTCAGGATCTCAGCCACATATTTATGTGTGTCCATGACTACATGACTCTTCTGACGTGTCCGTGTGAATTGTGGTATGTCGGGGAAACCACCTTGGACCTAAAGACACGCCTCAACCATCATAGATACACTATACGTAAAAAAAGATTGGACTTACCGGTCCCGCGTCATTTCACTGAAGCCATACACAGTTTGAATCAATTGCGTTTTCGTGTTATAGATTTTGTTCCTCCTTTGAGATGGGGTGGGGACAGGACGAGACTATTACTTAAAAAAGAATTAGAATGGATACATAGATTAGGGACATTATCACCCAGAGGACTTAATGTTCATTATAATCTGAATTTATTGTTGTAATTTGTCTCCTTTTATCCTAGCAATGTGTTTTTTGTCCAACAGAGTATATTATGTCAATACATTGGTAGATTAATATTGATCATGGATATGAGCTATACAATTTTCGTATAAATTTCTCATATATTTTTTTCTGATCTATTTCTCTTTTTTTATAGATATGGATCATGGGTGGAAACGGAGGATGAAGCATTATTGAAAATTAACTAATTTGGCACATGATTCCTGGATTTCTAGTGCGCATTCCTTGTAAATAAAATATTGCTCTCTCAATACACCGCCATTTGTATGTGTTTGGATTAAAAAAAATTTTTTCTTTCCCTATGTCATATGTATAGCATATTTGATTGTTCCATATACGTACAGGTATAGGTGGCCAGTAAGATGTTTTTAAAACCCTGGTTAGACACAGGTTTAGGGGCCTATTGTGGTGAATGCTGGAGTTGCTAGGGCTGATTACGATGTGATTGACTCATAGTTTTCCCCAGCATGTAGCGGGGGGTAGGTAGTCTCTCGAGGCTGGTCTCCCCCTGCTCCCACGCTGTTGGCCCAAACTGGTTACCAGGGGTTACCACATACATGAGAACTTGATGTTCCGATTTGGTTGGTTACTATTTGTGTCTTTATATATATATATGATGGCCTATACTCTACCTGGCATTGATGATTCAAATATGTCTTGAACTAATATATGCATATCCATGACACTATTGGTAATATTTAAGGTATTTGGTGATATGGGCATTTGCCCTTTACTAAAATGGCGGCGTCTGTAGAAAGAGCTTTCTAGCGCTTGTGTTACATGCGCTGTTTGACTATAATCGTCTGCTAGCTTCTAAGTACGGGAGTATGCGCAGTAGAATCCCAGGGACGCCAAGTGAGCGGCATGTCCGCTCGGATTTACTTGCTTCACCCACCGCTGCACCGGGTATGAATTTTATTGATATTCAATACACCTGCACAATAGGGGCTTATTATCTAAACGTGCACTTTATATCATGTATACACAAATTTTAATCTGGCTTTTAATCATGTTTATTCACATTAACACTATATGAATTTTTATGAGGTTTACCACGTTTATAACTCACTGCAGAGTATTTCATTGATTAATTATGTAAATGATTGTTGATTACGCACACTTGATTCTTTTTGTATAAATGTTTGCCTTGTATCACCATTGTTTGCTTGAGAAAGGCTCAGTTCAGAGCCGAAACGTCGCTTTCCCACATGGGGTAATAAAGACCGTCACTTTTTATACTTACTTGGAGAGTGCTGCCATTTTTTCTATATATACTGATCTTGGTCTGATCCTGGGCGTGCACCTCTGCTTGTGCTTTCCAGTGCTGCCGATAAATATTTTTCATTTATATATATCCATATATATCCATATATATCTATCCATATATATATATATATATATCTATATATCTATATATCTATATATCTATATATCTATATATATATATATATATATATATATATATATATATATATATATATATATCTACAGTATATATCTATATATATATATATATATATATATATATATATACACACACACACAGTACAGACCAAAAGTTCGGACACACCTTCTCATTCAAAGAGTTTTCTGTATTTTCATGTATATACTTAACAAAAAAGTGTGAAACAACTGAAAATATGTCTTATATTCTAGGTTCTTCAAAGTAGCCACCTTTTGCTTTGATTACTGCTTTGCACACTCTTGGCATTCTCTTGATGAGCTTCAAGAGGTAGTCACCTGAAATGGTTTTCACTTCACAGGTGTGCCCTGTCAGGTTTAATAAGTGGGATTTCTTGCCTTATAAATGGGGTTGGGACCATGAGTTGTGTTGGGCAGAAGTCAGGTGGATACACAGCTGATAGTCCTACTGAATATTCTGTTAGAATTTGTATTATGGCAAGAAAAAAGCAGCTAAGTAAAGAAAAACGATTGGCCATCATTACTTTAAGAAATGAATGTCAGTCAATCTGAAAAATTGGGAAAACTTTGAAAGTGTCCCCAAGTGCAGCCGCAAAAACCATCAAGCGCTACAAAGAAACTGGCTCACATGAGGACCGCCCCCGGAAAGGAAGATCAAGAGTCACCTCTGCTGCGGAGGATAAGTTCATCCGAGTTACCAGCCTCAGAAATCGCAGGTTAACAGCAGCTCAGATTAGAGACCAGGTCAATGCCACACAGAGTTCTAGCAGTAGACACATCTCTACAACAACTGTTAAGAGGAGACTGTGTGCAGCAGGCCTTCATGGTAAAATAGCTGCTAGGAAACCACTGCTAAGGACAGGCAACAAGCAGAAGAGACTTGTTTGGGCTAAAGAACACAAGGAATGGACATTAGACCAGTGGAAATATGTGCTTTGGTCTGATGAGTACAAATTTGAGATCTTTGGTTCCAACCACCGTGTCTTTGTGCGACGCAGAAAAGGTGAACGGATGGACTCTACATGCCTGGTTCCCACCGTGAAGCATGGAGGAGGAGGTGTGATGGTGTGGGGGTGCTTTGCTGGTGACACTGTTGGGGATTTATTCAAAATTGAAGGCATACTGAACCAGCATGGCTACCACAGCATTTTGCAGCGGCATGCTATTCCATCCGGTTTGCGTTTAGTTGGACCATCATTTATTTATCAACAGGACAATGACCCCAAACACACCTCCAGGCTGTGTAAGGGCTATTTGACCAAGAAGGAGAGTGATGGGGTGCTACGCCAGATGACCTGGCCTCCACAGTCACCAGACCTAAACCCAATCGAGATGGTTTGGGGTGAGCTGGACCGCAGAGTGAAGGCAAAAGGGCCAACAAGTGCTAAGCATCTCTGGGAACTCCTTCAAGACTGTTGGAATACCATCTCAGGTGACTACCTCTTGAAGCTCATGAAGAGAATGCCAAGAGTGTGCAAAGCAGTAATGAAAGCAAAAGGTGGCTACTTTGAAGAACCTAGAATATAAGACATATTTTCAGTTGTTTCACACTTTTTTGTTAAGTATATAATTCCACATGTGTTAATTCATAGTTTTGATGCCTTCAGTGTGAATCTACAATTTTCATAGTCATGAAAATACAGAAACACTGCAGGATTTTAATCCATTACGTCTCAGTGTATTACCAATGTTTTTTTTGGAGACTGTGGTCCCAGCTGCCTTGAGATCATTACTCAGCTCCTCCCGTGTAGTTCTTGGCTGATTTTTAGCCTTTCTCATGATCAATGAGACTCCACGAGGTGATATCTTGCATGGAGCTCCAGGCCTGGGTCGATTGACAGTAATGTTATATTTCTTCCACTTCAGAATAATTGCACCAACAGTTGTCACCTTCTCATCCAGCTTCTTACTTATGGCTTTGTAGCCCATTCCAGCCTTGTGTAGGTCAACAATTTTGTCCCTGACATCTTTAGACAGCTCTTTAGTCTTGCCCATGGTGGAGATGTTGGAATGTCACTGAGACTGTTGGCAGGTGGCCTTTTATACAGGTGACAATTTGGGACAGGTGTCTCTCATCCAGGTAACGACTTCACTGTGATTAGGGTGTGTCAGTGGTCTGTGGGAGCCAACATTAGTCATGGTTTTACTAGGGGATCGAATACTTATTTCCCTCAAAGAAATGCAAATTATTTTTTATTTCTCATTTCATGTAATTTTCTCAGTTTTTCTTTTGATATTCTATGTGGCACTGTTAAAATAAAGCTGGCATAAAATTATGAGACGTTTCATTTATTTTTTAGTATTAAAACGTATTCGGCCCCCTGGAACTTTTCAACCTTTTGCCACATTTCAGGCTTCAAACAAAAAAATATAACATTTAAAATTTTTGGTGAAGAATCAACAAGTGGGTCACAATTGTAAAGGAACGAAATTTATTGGATCATTTAAACTTTTTTTGTAATAATAAAACTGAAAAGTAATGTTGTACTTCTTCCACTTCAGAATAATTGCACCAACAGTTGTCACCTTCTCATCCAGCTTCTTACTCATGGCTTTGTAGCCCATTCCAGCCTTGTGTAGGTCAACAATTTTGTCCCTGACATCTTTCGACAGCTCTTTAGTCTTGCCCATGGTGGAGATGTTGGAGTGTCACTGAGACTGTTGGCAGGTGGCCTTATATACAGGTGACAATTTGGGACAGGTGTCTCTCATCCAGGTAACGACTTCACTGTGATTAGGGTGTGTCAGTGGTCTGTGGGAGCCATCATTAGTCAGGGTTAGTACTCTTTCTCACTATTTTGTTTATAATTATCTGTAATTTGATTCAGCTCTGTTAAGGATTTATAAGGGAGGGAAGGATCTCTCTTCTTATTCCCCTGGAAGAAACCTGTGTTGGCGAAACGGCGTTGGGAGGAGGACGCCGCTGTGCCGGTCTACCAACTAATTGTATTCGTAATTTCCAGAGGTCTGGGTAACTCACTTTATCCCCTGTTTGATTGGAGTGATATTCTATATATCGGATGTTGTAGAGACTTCTGTCCCTCCTGTTATATATATGATAAACAACACTCTGGGGAGACTTTCATATCAGTATGCCCTAATTGACCCCAGTGTGGGTTTTCACTTTCTTTGCTGTTATATGTTGTGTACCCTGCACGGCGACGTCCTCATTTATGTCTTTATTCCTCTGCTCCATACCAGCACCTTTATGTGAGATATTTATTTTGTGTTATATGTTTTTATGAATAATTTATCAATAAAGCATTGTCATTTATATAATTTGCGTGTGGATTATTGCATAGTAGGTGTTTTTTGGTCTATATCCACATCCCGGACAGTTTGTTCTCAGCCGTGTTTATAGGTGTTTATTATTTGTGTTTTCTGATTTTTCAGAGGCCAACAGTTCCCCTGTATTTTGGGATGGATTTCTATGCGCGTTCGGCCATGTGGCAATCACAGGCCAACAATTTGTTTGGTGAAGGTGGTGGAGCAGTGGGTGAAGACTTGGATCACAAGCAGATGCGAGACAAAGAACAACTTGAAGAAATGATATCATCGACAGATGCGTACTTGGTGGAATAAGGTATCCTTAGAAAACTATTTGAAACGTGATTTAATCCCTCGGGGCCTGAGGGTCCAAATTTTTCCGTCATATGGCAGTCAGGATGAACCTTTCCTGAGGGGTTGGGAGGAGGCTTGTAATCGATGTTCAAATACATTGATTCAACTGATCATTGATTTAAATGTTAAAACATTGAGCGAGATAGAAAAGGAGATTAAATCTTACTATGATCAGCTGATACCCCTGATGTCTACGGAGGCTAAAGAACACTGGGAAAAGGAGATGACGGATACTTATGACATCTGGGAGAAACAGATCAAGTCCCTCAAGACTAAGAAATTTCAGAGGGACTTGCTGGATCTGGAAAATGGATATATAAATAAATGGCGGTCTCAGAAACGAGACATGAGATCAAGATCCAATTCGGTTTCTTCGAGTTTGTCTACAGGTGGTGAATCGAATGCCTCTACATACTCGATGAGATTTGCATCTAGAAGAATGAAACGTAAAGTGGTACCAACAGATAGACCGGATGTCAAGCGTCGGGTCAATGGACAGCAGGATAAGGCTCCACTTAAGGTAATAAACCTCTCTGACAGGGACTTTTCGGACTCCCAGTTAGAGGTTTTAAGATTGGGCCTTAATTTTGCCCCTTCTGGTCAATTTGACTATTTTACAGCTGTGAAAGATCTGCACCTGTTCGCCAGAAAACTGGCTTTTAAGAAAATATTTCATAAAGGCCCGGCACACGAGTCACTGAACACTACTGAGGAGAGGGAAGCTTTAGCCACGTTGATGGAACTGATGGATGAACAGGAAACTGGACAACCATCTGGGGTAAGTACATTTCCATCACAATTACTGCCCAAATCAATACGATTTCCAGTTTTGGCATCGTATCCTAATTTGTATGCATTTGTACAGCTGGTGTCTAGAGAATTCCAGCGGATTGCAGTGACCAATGGGAGGCAAAATTTGTCATTTATACAGAGACGGGCAATCAAGGAATTAAAAGTGATGAAGGATGTGGTCTTTAAACAAGCCGATAAAGGGGGCAATGTAGTCATCTGGCCTACCAAGCAATATGAAACAGAAGCTTACCGCCAACTGAGGGATACCTCCTGCTATAAAAAACTTATTTACAATCCCAGTGAGAATTTTAAAACTGAGTTGACAAGAATTGTTTCAGTAGCAAGGGAAAAGGGAATTATTACGAAACAACAAGCCGATTGTTTGGTACCAGCCTCTCCGAGGGTGTCATCATTATATTTGCTTCCCAAGGTTCACAAGAGCACTACCTGTCCACCCGGACGTCCTATCGTCTCGGGGGTTGGTAACTTATGTGAACCGGCTTGCAAGTTTATCGATTTCATGTTGAAACCAATGGTTGTACAGCTCCCCTCTCTCTTGAAGGATACTACTGATTTTTTACGTCGCCTTAATGGTCTACATTTGGAATCAGACATGTTCATAGCGACATGCGATGTGGAATCACTTTACACAAGCATTCGACATCGAGATGGTATGGAGGCGGTGCGATTCTTCCTCACGATGTCTGACATTGATGACGAGATGGGTGAGTTCATTTTGAGTTTGTTGGAATTTGTTAACTCACAATTTTTTTCTTTTTGGGGATGCCTTTTTCCTGCAGCTCCAGGGAACAGCCATGGGGGCGGCCTGTGCGCCGTCCTATGCTAATCTGTTCCTGGGGCTGTGGGAGAGGGCTATTTTTCTTTCTGACTTGACCCCGTTGGTTGGTGGAGTCCAGCTGTGGGCCCGCTATATTGATGACATTTTCATCGTATGGCAGGGCCCACAGGTGGACTTCCACCGATTTATGGAGCATCTCAATTCTAATGATCTTAACATGAAATTAACTTATAGGATTGGACGTTCCAATTTAGACTTCTTAGATGTCAGAATCCTGGTGGAGGAGAGTGGCAAGATTCAAACAGATCTGTATAGGAAGGAGACATCCACGAATGCCCTCTTACGTGCCGACTCATGCCATCTGAAGAATTTGATTCACAGTATCCCATATGGCCAGTTCTTAAGATTACGAAGAATCTGTTCCACCGATGAAATGTTTGACCATCAATCAACAGTCTTGATGGATCGGTTCCATCAGCGTGGTTATTCGATGAAATGCATTGGGAGTGGATATGAGAGGGCCAGGAAGAGGAATAGAGACGATCTCCTTTCTCCTCGACCAAAGGCGGTTGATACGGCTAAACATACTGTATGGTTTATTTCTACATACAACCCACAATGGTATCAAATGCGCCTTGCTCTCTCAAAACATTGGGATCTTCTCCGTTTGGACCCAGTCTTGGAGAAAGTACTTTCGCCTACACCAATGATGACAAGCAGATGTTCCACAAACCTAAAGGACATCCTGGTGAAAAGCTATCATTCAGGTAGGACACGCCCAGGGATCTTTGGCTCAAGGGGTCCAAGATGGGTCTCAGCCCCATGTGGCAAGTGCATTGCCTGTTCAAATTTAGACAGAGCGTTTATGTTCTCTAATCCTGTGAGACCAAATTGTAAATTCACAATTACCCATAACATTTCGTGGTACTCCTGGTGTTGTATACCTGGCCCAATGCCCCTGCAATATGATCTATGTGGGTATGACCTCCAGAGAATTTAGACGTAGAGTACGGGAACATGTCTTAGGGATTGAGGCAGCCAGAGATAAGAATGATATCACTAAACTCAAGTCTATCCCGCGACACTTTAAGGAATATCATAATTGTGATGGCTCCTTGTTCCGTTTTAGGGGCATTGATCGCGTTTTCATTTCCCAGACAGGTGGCGATTGGCTGAAACTGCTTGCTCAGAAAGAGGTAAGGTGGATCCATACACTTGACTGTGTCTCCCCTTTTGGTTTGAATGAGGACCTTTCATTTTCACCTTTTTTGTGACAACTTTTGTATGATATGTCTCAGCAATAGGTTCTCTGCTTGTGGTCCATGGTTTTTGTGTAGCATTCTTTTATTCCCTTTTTAATTGGTTTTAGCTGTTGTTTGTTTCCTTATTTAATCTATTTGCTATTCTGTTTTAGTAATCCGTGAGAACATTGGTGCAGTATATATACCCTCTTGGCCAAGGGATCGCTTTTTCTTGGAGGTAGAAGAGTATATCTGTTGGAATGGCGTCTGGACCTAGCATATGTTCCTGATGGTGATGTATATATCTTAGAATGTTTGGGATTTCTCCACTATTGGACACAATAGTATATATTCTGGAAGACTGTGGACTTTTATATAGTTATTGATGTATTTATATTATTTTTTATGTTTATGTTCTGATTTTTTATCAATTCTCACAATCATGTTTTTTAATTATGCATGTCTTCACTGGTTTGCTATCACTATATAATTATTACTACATAGTATTTATTTACTTAAAAATGATTTTAGGGATTTAGGGCATAAGCTTGGGGCAAGGACCTCCAAGGTAGTGTTTTCTGAAATACTGCCTGTACCACGAGCCACACAAGAAAGGCAGCGGGAGATTAGGGAGGTAAACAAGTGGCTCAAGAACTGGTGTAGGCAGGAGGGATTTGGGTTCTTGGAGAACTGGGCCAACTTCTCTGTCGGCTATAGGCTCTACCGTAGGGATGGGCTGCACCTCAATGGGGAAGGGGCAGCTGTTTTGGGGGAGAAGATGGCTAGAAGGCTGGAGGAGTGTTTAAACTAGGGACTGGGGGGGAGGGTAACTACAATATAGGAGGGGAAGATAGTGCAGATAGAGACTTGGGGCAAGGTAATAGAACTGAGGGAGGAATGGAAGGAGGAACTAGAACAGATCAGAAGGAAAGGTGTAGGGGAAAAATATATATAAACCTTTTAACTGTATGTACACTAATGCCAGAAGCCTAGCTAATAAAACTGGTGAACTGGAATTAGTGATGTGTGAGGAGAACTATGACATAGTGGGAGTAATTGAGACATGGCTGGATGATAGCTATGACTGGGCAGTCAACATACAGGGTTACAATCTTTTTAGAAAGGATCGTCAAAACCGGAGAGGGAGAGGGGTCTGCCTTTATGTAAAGTCGTGCCTAAAGCCCACACTCCGGGAAGATGTAAGTGAGGGACATGAAGATGTGGAGTCACTGTGGGTAGAAATAAATGGAGCCAAAAACAATAATAAAATACTAATAGGGGTTTATTATAAACCACCCAATATATCAGAGACCACAGAAAATCTACTTCTAAATGAAATAGACGAGGCGGCAAATCATAATGAGGTCATTATTATGGGGGACTTCAACTACCCAGATATAGACTGGGAAACTGAAAACTGTACATCTCATAAAGGAAACAGGTTCTTGGCAATAACCAAAGACAATTACCTTTCCCAACTGGTTCAGGACCCCACTAGAGGGACGGCCATACTGGACTTAGTATTAACCAATAGACCTGACAGAACAACAGATGTGCAGGTTGGAGGACACCTTGGAAACAGTGACAATAACATAATAACCTTCCAATTGTCATTCAAAAGAGTGTTTCTTCAGGGAGGAACAAAAATACCAAACTTCAAAAAAGCTAAATTTAGCCAACTAAGAGAGGCCATAGGCCTAACTAACTGGGACAAAGTCCTCAAAAATAAAAATACAGCCACAAAATGGGAGATTTTTAAAAGCATCCTAATATCTAATTGTGAGAGGTACATACCGTATAGGAATAAAATGATAAGAAACAAGAAAAAACCGATGTGGATAAATAGAACTGTAAAGAAAGCAATAAATGACAAAAAGAAAGCATTTAAATCACTAAAACAGGAGGGGAGCGAGGAATCATTGAAAAACTATAAGGAAAAAAATAGAATATGTAAAAGACAAATAAAAACAGCCAAACTAGAGACCGAGAGATTAATCGCCAAAGAGAGTAAAACTAACCCTAAAATGTTCTTCAATTATATAAATACTAAAAAGTATAAACCTGAAGGTGTCGGCCCCTTACAGAGTAATGAGGGGGGAGTTGCAGAGAGCGATGAGGAGAAAGCGAAAGCTACTAAATATCTTTTTCTCCACTGTATTCACTGAGGAAAATAAACTGTCAGATGAAATGCAGAGTATAAAAGTAAATTCCCCTTTAAAAGTGTCCTCTCTGACCCAGGAAGAAGTAGAGCTGCGTCTTAAAAATATTAAAATAGACAAATCACCAGGACCGGACGGCATACACCCCCGTATCCTAAGAGAATTACGTAATGTCATCGAAGACCCTTATTTCTGATATTTAAGGACTCTATACTGACGGGGAGTGTTCCACAGGATTGGCACATAGCAACTGTGGTGCCAATATTCAAAAAGGGTCCAAAAACAGAGCCCAGAAACTATAGGCTGTTGTGGGTAAACTGTTTGAAGGTTTTCTGAGAGATGCTATCTTGGAGTACCTCAATGAAAATAAGAAAATAACTCCGTATCAGCATGGCATCATGAGGGATCGGTCATGTCAAACCAATTTAATCAGTTTCTATGAGGAGGTAAGTAGGGATGAGCGAACCGAACCGCAACGAACCAGATTCGTTATGAACTTTCCCAAAAGTTCGGTTCGTCACCGAACTGAATTTTGAGAAAGTTCGTAACGAATCTGGTTAAAATAATGGTGACGCAAAATATACGCATATTTATTGAGAATGTACGCTAATGCGTACATATTCAGTTAAGTAGCGTACCTTTGACAACGCTAGACTGTATGTTCGTTACTTGAGTAGGAATGTTCGCAGACGCAGTGTATGAGTACGCTAATGCGTACATATTCAATTAAGTAGCGTACCTTTGACAACGCTACACTGTATGTTAGTTACTTGAGTAGGAATGTTCGCAGACGCAGTGTATGCGTACGCTAATGCGTACATATTCAGTTAAGTAGCGTACAATTGACAACGCTTGTTACAGGGGGAAGAGTTTCCCCATAGATATTTGCCCCTATATATATATGTATTTAATCCTAGTAGTGAGAAGGCCAAGATACATAGTATTCACTTCACTCTATTCAAAGCCCCCCTCCTGCAGGAATGCCATATGCCTGCTGGGGTATGGGGGAAGACAATAGGGCCATATGTTGACAGTATCATAGGTATGTTAAACTATGGTTCAATAGACCTTTTGTCTCAATAGGTGTGATGCACTTCCCTCTATCTTAAACTGATAGCAGGAACTTTCAGGCGGGCGTTACAATGGCCGGAGACATGGAGGCTGATGAGATCAAAAGAAAGTAGATCCGTGGCCTAACAGCAGAAGGTTCCCTGTAGGGGGTGTTAGGCTAGTATCACTACACCTCACTGCTTTCACCTGAAGGGGGAGGGGGCTTAGATATACAATATAGCCAACTATGGGGGGCCACAGAAGGCAGTCTCCTGAATGAGTCACCTGAAGGAAGATGGGGGAAAGGTCGCCATGACAGAGCTCCAGCAAGGATTGGTCTAAGTATCCCAAGAGCCCCTAACCCCTCTCTCTCTCTCTCTCTCCTACCAATCCTGAACCCCTAATTCCATTCTGCCTCTATACTATTAATAGAAAATATTAATATTCATGTTAGAATATTAATATTAGTTATGAATATTAATTCTTAATATTTAATAGAAATATTGATATATTAATGTTCATATCTCCCTTTTCATTGGCGAGCCAGGGACGGTTGCGATTTTGTATACGTGTTTTGCTTTGCAGTAATCTGGGGTTATCCTCGGTGAGCTGATCAGGCTGCGGGAGCGTGGACAGATAACATTGGTACACGGGTCAGTGTCGTGTTATTCTGTGCGTTCACAGCGGTGACGGTTCAGGAAGATTGACACAGTTACTCGGGCATTGCACGGAACAAAATCTGCGACAGAACCTAATCTTCTGTGATTGGTTTTGCGTTTTGCCGCCACAGCTTCGCTTGTGTTATACCGTGAGCTAAGATAGGCAGGAAAGCATGGACAGGTAGCGGTGTTGTGCTATACTGTACGCTGAGACCTTGAAGCTCGGATGGGTAACGCAATTGTAGGTGGGGCTTAAGGCAGAATCAATTCAGAAATAGGATTCTTTGTTTATTATCAGTTTTCTAACGTTTCTAACAATTCCTTTGCACGTACGTGGATAACGGCGAGGAAAGTCGTCGCAGGATATCGTTTAAGTAGCGATAAACGTTCAGTTAAGTCCAGCTGGACGGGAAAAAGTGATCCGGGGACAAGGACTTTTTCCAAGCAGCACAGAAGGGACGGAGGGACAGTGGGCTACTAAACGAGTGAGGAAAGTCATCACTTGCAGTTTGGGTGGATCTGAGCAGTCCGCTGGTCGGGAAAAAGCGTTCCGGAAATTGGACTTTCTCCAAGCAGCACAGAAGGGACTGAGGAAAAGATGGCCACCAAACAAGTGAGTATGGACTTTTCCACACTACAGCACCTAAGTAAGAATAGCTCTTTTAAGCCCATACTTCCCACAACATACCAGTCAGCAGAAATGCTGTGGTCCGTGTTGTTAGCACAGGCTTGTAGTTTTGACAAGATGTGCATTAACAAGCGGACAATAATGAACAAATCGTCCAAGCGACTCCACATGCTGGCGAAACTAGTGTCCGTGTATGAGGAAACGCTGGAGAAGCCGGAGCATTGTACATTGGTGTCTCAGGCCACTGAGAGTCACTGTCAGTGCTGTGCTGTTAATGGACAACGTGTCCATGACTTACAGGCAGAACTGGCAGACAATGTACAATGTCAGGTGGATAAGGAAAAGCAGATATGCATGCTGGAGGAACGGATAATGGCCCTTCAGAAGCATATTGCAGAAGTGGAAGCAGACTTGACTCAGTCATATACTGAGATCAAGAACTTTAAGGAACAGGCAGCATCTACTGATGCTGTGGTGGCAAAGTTGAATGATGATGTTGCTGCTAGATCTCATCTGATATCTAGTTTGCAAAACATCATAAACTACTTTGCCAAAGTGGTGCCTACCTATTCTTTTTCGGTAGAGACAAGGCCAGAATCTCCTGAAATGTTGCCCTGTGCAGGGCAACAAGGGGGGAGGTTAGACAGGAATAGGTCAGATTTCCAAAAGTCTGATCCTATTCCAAAGACCAGGAGTAGCATCTCCAGAGTCCTGCATAAATGTAGTAAGAGAATTGTTAAAAGTGCATCCCTGGCCATGGAGCAGTTCAGGAGATTTGGGCAGGAGCACTTTTGCAATGGGGACAGCCCTAAACCAAACATGGAAAGCATTAGATGTTTTGCATGCACTGGTTTAGGGCACATAGCGAAATACTGCAAATCTCTCAGTGCTCGGCTATGGAGATCAAGAGCATGTTTTAAGTGTGGTAAAACGGGCCACATTGCAAGGAATTGCAACTGGGCAGATAATTGCAATGAGTCCAGTGATACCAGAGGTGGGAATAGGTATGCAGCAGCAGGTTGTACAGTAAGACCTAGTGCAGTTGGCCAAACAAGGTCTCCCTTCCAGCCACAGACACCCCATCAGTTGTTGAAGGGTCAGAATGGCCAACTGCTACTAGGAAAGAAAGAGTGTTCAGACAGGGGTATGTCTAGAACAGCTGTACAATTTGTTGTGTAGCCTGTTCCCTGTACGTCTTTGTCGTGTGTTCCTGTATTTATTTGTTTGTTTAATGTTAGTGGTTGTTAGTCGCTGTTTGTACCATGTAAGCCATCTCCCTGGTTTGTGTGTTAAGTGTGATCTGTGACTTTGTGTTGTGGTTGACTAGAGAGTCAGGACATGAGTTAGGTCATGGGATTTGTCTAGTATCCACAACATAGGTTAACAGGGGGAGATGGCCTGGAAAAAGATATTCTGCATCCTGAAGGTATCACTGGGGCTGAATCAGCCAGGGTGGTTAGGATGAGCACATTCTAATGATAGATCCATAACTGTAAAAGACACCCTAAAAGAATCCAGGTGTGTCCAAGGATCTGTGTCCACGGACTATGTGTAGACCAATGTAATGATGTTAAAGTTAAACTGCAGCAGCTCTGGTCAGGACTTAGGGAATGATCAGAGTGGTCCGGTGAAACTGGAGGGCTTGTATCAAGCCACAGTTTTGAAGGTGTGGACCAATGCTAAGGATCTGAGGTGTACTCAGGTAGAGGGATTTCCATCCATATGCTCTTTCATGATCATGCTCATGAGAGAGGACTGTGTACCGGAGGTGACAGGATACTATTTTGTCACCTTGCCCACTGGGAACCGGGCACACAGATGGTTACGTTAGATACTAATCCCTAGAGGTGGGACTTAGTATGGAACATGGTGGACACACCTACTGTGGGTGAATGGATGGAGACTCTATGACTGAGGAATACTGGGGCAGATAGGGGTCTTTAAATTGGGAAGACCCCAGAGGCAGGGATATTAACTTTAACATCAATATAGATGGTACATTTAAGTGGCCTAATTGCGAGGCGGTAGATGTAGGGTGATGGTCGTTTGCATAATGGGTCTATCTGTCCAACTCCTAACCCATCAGGACCAGTGATATCAGTTCAGGGGTACAGTGATGTTAATTTGGGATTTTTGCCATTAAATGGACAGTACTCCATCCACAGCTCACCTCGGACATCCTAACTTATGAGGGAGGTCATCCTTATCTGTTCAACACAGAGGGATGTTGGAGGTAAGAGGATACTATCCTCTGCCAAGTTAGTCAGTATCCGGTGCTTAGACACCAGTGTTAGGACTCCGAGGGGTCCTGTGAGATGAAGGCCAACCCAATTCTCTCCTTCTGACATGGGTCAAGGGCATTGGTGTTGGTACCAAGGATGCAATTAACTGCACCGGAAGAGGAGAAATCCTCCTTGGAGCATATTGTCCCCTTTGTCTCATTATAGGTCTAGATGCCAATGACCCCAGAGAAAAGACTGGACATCTGCTCTGACACCCCTGTGAGGCTCCAGAGAATTCCCTTTGACTTTGACAGCCAGCTCAAGCATCTCTTGTTAGAATTGGATAAAGAAGATGAGATCCTTAGAAGTCTTCAAGAGGTGGAGATTGCAGCTTGAGCATGACAGGATCAAGATAACGAGTATCACCTATGTTTTGGAATAGAGACTCAGAGGTGTCCAAGGGGGGTGGACTTGTTGGACTACAACCCAAGGGAAACATAATTTTTCTGTATATTCATTCAACCAGTTAGAGTTCTGCTGGTTCTGGTCATTGCCATGTACTTTGGACTGTGCCTGATTTACCGGAGGATAACAAGACTTGCCAACTAGGTACAGGAGAACCAGGCAGAACTACATGAAAGACGCAGAAGGGCCTAGCATCTGAGAAGCCCTGGAATCTTAGGATTCATGAAGGGCTATGGGTACTCAGGACATGATTTTTACTCACTCCTGAAGTCCCATAGCAGTGTAAATACTGTTTGTTATTGGGTATTTTTGTATTGATTTAGGTGTGTTGGGTGGGGGAGGGGTGATTACCTGTTTTGTGTGAATGGGGTAAAGAACAGATTCCCTAGGGACAGGTACCCTCACTAAAGTATTTGCCACCTCAACCCTAGCAATGGTAAAGTTCATAAAGGATGGCTTGAATGTCTGTTAGAATTAGACGGTGTTCATTCCCGCAGTCAACTTAGGTATTGTGACATCACCCCCACTCAAAATCCTGACCTGCCTTGTAAAGACCTACTGATCTATCCATGGGAGAACCGCATCGATGATACCTTCAATCAAGGTTAAAGGAGAAGTGTCTGAGGGAAGTCGTGCCCATGCCAAAAGAAGGGTATTCCACCGGTGATTGTACCCCGAAAAGAAAGAGGTGCTATGTGGTTTGCCAAAAGACAATGAGGGTGAGGCCATTCCAGAGTCTGCACAGTGAAAGACAAAGTTGGGATAGGCGAACACCTGAAGATCCGCATTGACTGCCAGGTACTCAAAAGTCTTTCATCCAAGAACAGTCATGATGACAGTTCCAACCGTTCCAGGAAGATCAAGAGAGAAGGCGGTGTATTCTGTGGATAGAGACGTGTGGTTACGGTGAAGGGCAGGACAGGTGACTATCGTACTGGGTGATGTCTAGGTACCTAAGGGTAAGAGGTATACTTCATTCCATCCTGAACGGTTACCGGTTATACTGTGAGTTGAGTAGGCAAATATATTCCAACAAAACACTTCCCCCCCAAAAAAAAATAGTATTGACGTGTTCTCGACAATCAGGGGGATATGTTACAGGGGGAAGAGTTTCCCCATAGATATTTGCCCCTATATATATATATATGTATTTAATCCTAGTAGTGAGAAGGCCAAGATACATAGTATTCACTTCACTCTATTCAAAGCCCCCCTCCTGCAGGAATGCCATATGCCTGCTGGGGTATGGGGGAAGACAATAGGGCCATATGTTGACAGTATCATAGGTATGTTAAACTATGGTTCAATAGACCTTTTGTCTCAATAGGTGTGATGCACTTCCCTCTATCTTAAACTGATAGCAGGAACTTTCAGGCGGGCGTTACAATGGCCGGAGACATGGAGGCTGATGAGATCAAAAGAAAGTAGATCCGTGGCCTAACAGCAGAAGGTTCCCTGTAGGGGGTGTTAGGCTAGTATCACTACACCTCACTGCTTTCACCTGAAGGGGGAGGGGGCTTAGATATACAATATAGCCAACTATGGGGGGCCACAGAAGGCAGTCTCCTGAATGAGTCACCTGAAGGAAGATGGGGGAAAGGTCGCCATGACAGAGCTCCAGCAAGGATTGGTCTAAGTATCCCAAGAGCCCCTAACCCCTTTCTCTCTCTCTCTCTCTCTCTCTCTCTCTCTCTCTCTCTCTCTCTCCCCTACCAATCCTGAACCCCTAATTCCATTCTGCCTCTATACTATTAATAGAAAATATTAATATTCATGTTAGAATATTAATATTAGTTATGAATATTAATTCTTAATATTTAATAGAAATATTGATATATTAATGTTCATATCTCCCTTTTCAACGCTACACTGTATGTTCGTTATTTGTGCGGGAATGTTCGCATTAGCGTACACATTAGTGTAAATTCTCAAATATGCGTATATTTTGCGTCGCTGTTGTTGAAGTCACTTGGATTTTTTCCACTTTTTTCATTGTAATAGCAACTGCAAGTAAACGAAACTATACCCCATCAGACTCCTATTATTGTAGCAGCAATTATTCAGCCGTTATAGCAAGGTTCGTTTTAAGTTCGGTTCGTACGAATCCGAACTTCATGAAAGTTCGCCGAAGCGAACCGAACTTTTCAAAAGTTCGCTCATCCCTAGAGGTAAGTTCTAGACTTGACCGCGGCGACTCAATGGATGTCGTATATTTGGACTTCTCCAAAGCGTTTGACACGGTACCACATAAAAGGTTAGTATACAAAATGAGAATGCTTGGCCTGGGAGAAAATGTCTGTATGTGGGTAAGTAACTGGCTCAGTGATAGAAAACAGAGGGTGGTTATTAATGATAGATATTCAGATTGGGTCACTGTCACTAGTGGGGTACCACAGGGGTCTGTATTGGGTCCTATTCTCTTCAATATATTTATTATTTATTTGATATTGTAGAAGGTTTGCATAGTAAAATATCAATTTTTGCAGATGACACTAAACTGTGTAAAGTAATTAACACAGAGGAGGACAGTGCACTGCTACAGCAGGATCTGGATAGATTGGAGGTTTGGTCAGAAAAGTGGCAGACAAATGTAAGGTTATGCATATGGGAAGGAATAATGCAAGTCACCAGTACATACTAAATGGTAAAGCATTGGGTAACTCTGACATGGAAAAGGACCTAGGAATTTTAGTGAACAGCAAACTAAGCTGTAGAAGCCAGTGCCAGACAGCTGCTGCCAAGGCCAATAAGATAATGGGTTGCATCAAAAGGGGCATAGATGCCAGTGATGAGAACATAGTCCTGCCACTTTACAAATCACTAGTCAGACCACACATGGAGTACTGTGTACAGTTCTGGGCTCCTGTGAACAAGGCAGACATAGCAGAGCTGGAGAGGGTTCAGAGGAGGGCAACTAAAGTAATAACTGGAATGGGTGGACTACAGTACCCAGAAAGATTATCAAAATTAGGGTTATTCACTTTAGAAAAAAGACGACTGAGGGGAGATCTAATAACTATGTATACATATATCAGGGGTCAGTACAGAGATCTCTCCCATCATCTATTTATCATCATCTATTTAGGACTGTGACTGTGACGAGGGGACATCCTCTGCGTCTGGAGGAAAGAAGGTTTGTACATAAACATAGAAGAGGATTCTTTACGGTAAGAGCAGTGAGACTGTGGAACTCTCTGCCTGAGGAGGTGGTGATGGTAAGTTCACTAAAAGAGTTCAAGAAGGGCCTGGATGTATTTCTGGAGGGTAATAATATTACAGGTTATAGTTACTAGAGAGGGGTCGTTGATCCAGGCAGTAATTCTGATTGCCTGATTGAAGTCGGGAAGAAATTTTTCCCCCTAAAGTGAGGAAAATTGGCTTCTACCTCACAGGGTTTTGTTTGCCTTTCTCTGGATCAACTTGTAGGTAAACAGGCCGAACTGGATGGACAGATGTCTTTTTTCGGCCTTACAAACTATGTTACTATGTTACTATCATGTTATCACCGATTGTTGTATATTATCATTGATTTATCAATCATGCATTTTCGTGATTTACACTAGCACCATTTTACACAGATATTTTATCACGTAGGTCTTAGGCATAATCATGTGATATGGATTGTTATATTTTATTTGTTTATGAATCATGTTGTTTCGCTTACTGTGTATTTATATAGGGCTTTTATGATACTATCATGGCACACTGATTTTATTCTGTTCGATTCACTGATATGTTTTATTTGTTCACTGGGCACTTCATCGCACTCGGTTTTCACTTTCACATCGGCACTTTATTTATTTATTTACTAAAAAATTATTTTGATCATGTGCATATTAACTTCTGTAGGTATTGTATTATATTAGAGTTTTTTAGAGGTTTGGTATATTTACCTTTGGGTTAATAAGGATCCTCTTTCTGCAAATGTTATTAGTGGATGCAATCCCTTTTCCTGACAACATATTTGCATTTGAGCGTAGCCGATGCGCTCCAGCATGGAACGCACGGCCATATTGCTGGGTAAATAGTTTCTTCTGTTTGAATCAGTTTCGCTCTCGGTGCGTTCCAGCCTGGAACGCACAGCCATCTTTATACTGAGACGCATCTAGACTCAAGCCTCTCTCTGGTGACCAGGCACTTCCGGTCCCTCTTACCACACTATCCGGCCGCCTATGTACACGTGAGGGTTAGTACTCTTTCTCACTATTTTGTTTATAATTATCTGTAATTTGATTCAGCTCTGTTAAGGATTTATAAGGGAGGGAAGGATCTCTTCTTATTCCCCTGGAAGAAGCCTGTGTTGGCGAAACGGCGTTGGGAGGAGGACGCCGCTGTGCCGGTCTACCAACTAATTGTATTTGTGATTTCCGGAGGTCTGGGCAACTCACTTTATCCCCTGTTTGATTGGAGTGATATTCTATATATCGGATGTTGTAGAGACTTTTTGTCCCTCCTGTTATATATATGATAAACAACACTCTGGGGAGACTTTCATATCAGTATGCCCTGATTGACCCCAGTGTGGGTTTTCACTTTCTTTGCTGTTATATGTTGTGTACCCTGCATGGCGACGTCCTCATTTATGTCTTTATTCCTCTGCTCCATACCAGCACCTTTATGTGAGATATTTATTTTGTGTTATATGTTTTTATGAATAATTTATCAATAAAGCATTGTCATTTATATAATTTGCGTGTGGATTATTGCATAGTAGGTGTTTTATGGTTTTACTAGGGGATCAAATACTTATTTCCCTCAAAGAAATGCAAATTATTTTTTATTTGTCATTTCATGTAATTTTCTCCGTTTTTCTTTTGATATTCTATGTGGCACTGTTAAAATAAAGCTGGCATAAAATTATGAGACGTTTCATTTATTTTTTAGTATTAAAACTTTGAAAGTCAGTGGGGGATCAAATACTTATTTCCTCCACTGTATATATATATATATATACAGTGCCTTGCGAAAGTATTCGGCCCCTGGAACTTTTCAACCTTTTGCCACATTTCAGGCTTCAAACAAAAATATATAATATTTTAAATTTTTGGTGAAGAATCAACAAGTGGGTCACAATTGTGAAGTGGAACGAAATTTATTGGATCATTTAAACTTTTTTTGTAATAATAAAACTAAAAAGTTGGGCGCGCAAAATTATTCGGTCCATTTACTTTCAGTTCAGAAAACTCACCCCAGAAGTTCATTGAGGATCTCTGAATGATCCTAGTTGTCCTAAATGACTGATGAAGATAAATAGAATCCACCTGTGTGTAATCAAGTCTCCGTATAAATGCACCTGCTCTGTGATAGTCTCAGGGTTCTGTTTAAAGCACAGAGAGCATCATGAAGACCAAGGAACACACCAGGCAGGTCCGTGATACTGTTGTGGAGAAATTTAAAGCCGGATTTGGATACCAAAAGATTTCCCAAGCTTTAAACATCCCAAGGAGCACTGTGCAAGCGATCATATTGAAATGGAAGGAGTATCAGACCACTGCAAATCTACCAAGACCTGGCCGTCCCTCTAAACTTTCATCTCAAACAAGGAGAAGACTGATCAGAGATGCAGCCAAGAGGTCCATGATCACTCTGGATGAACTGCACAGATCTACAGCTGAGGTGGGAGAGTCTGTCCATAGGACAACAATCAGTCAAACACTTCACAAATCTGGCCTTTATGGAAGAGTGGCAAGAAGAAAGCCATTTCTCAAAGATATCCATAAAAAGGTCTCGTTTACAGTTTGCCACAAGCCACCTGGGAGACACACCAAACATGTGGGAGAAGGTGCTCTGGTCAGATGAAACCAAAATCGAACTTTTTGGAAACAATGCCAAACGATATGTTTGGCGTAAAAGCAACACAGCTCATCACCCTGAACACACCATCCCCACTGTCAAACATGGTGGTGGCAGCATCATGGTTTGGGCCTACTTTTCATCAGCAGGGACAGGGAAGATGGTTAAAATTGATGGGAAGATGGATGGAGCCAAATACAGGACCATTCTGGATGAAAACCTGTTGGAGTCTGCAAAAGACCTGAGAATAGGACGGAGAGTTATCTTCCAACAAGACAATGATCCCAAACATAAAGCAAAATCTACAATGGAATGGTTCAAAAATAAACGTATCCAGGTCTTAGAATGGCCAAGTCAAAGTCCAGACCTGAATCTAATTAAGAATATGTGGAAAGAGCTGAAAACTGCTGTTCACAAACACTCTCCATCCAACCTCAAAGAGCTCGAGCTGTTTTGCAAGGAAGAATGGGCAAGAATTTCAGTCTCTAGATGTGCAAAACTCAGAGACATACCCCAAGAGACTTGCCGCTGTAATCGCAGCAAAAGATGGCGCAACAAAGTATTAATGCAAGGGGGTCGAATAATTTTGCACGCCCCACTTTTCAGTTTTATTATTACAAAAAAAGTTTAAATGATCCAATAAATTTCGTTCCTTTACAATTGTGACCCACTTGTTGATTCTTCACCAAAAATTTTAAATGTTATATTTTTTTGTTTGAAGCCTGAAATGTGGCAAAAGTTTGAAAAGTTCCAGGGGGCCGAATACGTTTTAATACTAAAAAATAAATGAAACGTCTCATAATTTTATGCCAGCTTTATTTTAACAGTGCCACATAGAATATCAAAAGAAAAACTGAGAAAATTACATGAAATGAGAAATAAAAAATAATTTGCATTTCTTTGAGGGAAATAAGTATTCGATCCCCTAGTAAAACCATGACTAATGTTGGCTCCCACAGACCACTGACACACCCTAATCACAGTGAAGTCGTTACCTGGATGAGAGACACCTGTCCCAAATTGTCACCTGTATAAAAGGCCACCTGCCAACAGTCTCAGTGACATTCCAACATCTCCACCATGGGCAAGACTAAAGAGCTGTCTAAAGATGTCAGGGACAAAATTGTTGACCTACACAAGGCTGGAATGGGCTACAAAGCCATAAGTAAGAAGCTGGATGAGAAGGTGACAACTGTTGGTGCAATTATTCTGAAGTGGAAGAAATATAACATTACTGTCAATCGACCCAGGCCTGGAGCTCCATGCAAGATATCACCTCGTGGAGTCTCATTGATCATGAGAAAGGCTAAAAATCAGCCAAGAACTACACGGGAGGAGCTGAGTAATGATCTCAAGGCAGCTGGGACCACAGTCTCCAAAAAAACATTGGTAATACACTGAGACGTAATGGTTTAAAATCCTGCAGTGCACGCAAGGTTCCTCTGCTCAAGAAGGCTCACGTCCAGACCCGCCTCGTTTGCCAATGAACATATTAATGACTCCGAGAGAGACTGGGAGAAGGTGCTGTGTCCAGATGAGACCAAAATTGAGCTCTTTGGCCTCAACTCGACGTGTTTGGAGGAAGAAAAATACAGAATATGACCCTAAGAATACCATCCCCACTGTCAAGCATGGTGGTGGAAGTATTATGTTTTGGGGGTGTTTTTCTTCTAAGGGCACAGGCCAACTTCACCGCATTGACGGGAAGATGAACAGGGCCATGTATCGCAAAATCCTGGGTGACAACCTCCTTGCCTCCGCGAGGGCACTGAAAATGGGTCGTGGATGGGTCTTTCAGCACGACAACGACCCAAAACATACATCCAAGGAAACAAAGGAGTGGCTCCATAAGAAGCATATCAAGGTCATGGAATGGCCTAGCCAGTCTCCTGACCTCAATCCCATCGAAAATCTATAGAGAGAGCTGAAGCTTCGCGTTTCCAAATGCATGCCTAAAAACCTTAAGGATATGGAGATGATTTGCAGAGAGGAGTGGGCCAAAATTACTCCTGAAGTGTGTGCAAACCTTATAAAAAACTATAAGAAACGTCTGACTGCTGTGCTTGCCAACAAGGGTTTTGCCACCAAGTATTAAATGATGTTTTCCTAGGGGATCAAATACTTATTTCCCTCAAAGAAATGCAAATTATTTTTTATTTCTCATTTCATGCAATTTTCTCCATTTTTCTTTTGATATTCTATGTGGCACTGTTAAAATAAAGCTGGCATAAAATTATGAGACGTTTCATTTATTTTTTAGTATTAAAACTTTAAAAGTCAGTGGGGGATCAAATGCTTATTTCCTCCACTGTATATAAATTTCAGATAATGTCAGTGTAGATTTTTGCACGAACGCATTGTATCTGCATACGTGCATTTTGCAGAGAACTGTAGTGAATTTTTACACTACAGTTTCTGTACGCACGCACAATCAGTGTGCGTGCGTGCTGCAGAGCACCTATCAGTAGTGTGTTATTTTATATCTGGTCATTTTAGAGGGTTTTTTTTTAACATTTTTGGTGCAAAAAAAGAACAGCAGTTAGAGTTAGATATAAATTTTAGTTAGTGTTAGTTTAGGTTTTTGCACAAACGCACTGTATCTGCGTATGTGCATTTTGCAGAGGACTGTAGTGAATTTTTACACTACAGTTTCTGCGCGCACACTGTGTGCGTTCGTGCTGTATCAGCAGCATCTGCAAATTTTTTCTTTTTTTTCTTTTTTACATATTGTGTGAAAAAAGTACCACAGTTAGTGGTAGATAAATTTCAGTTAGTAACAGTTTAGGGTTTTGCACGAACGCACTGTATCTGCGTACGTGCAGTTTGCAGAGGACTGTAGTGAATTTTTACACTACAGTTTCTGCACGCACACACGATCTGTGTGCGTGCTATATCAGTAGCATCTGCACATTTTTTTTGTTTTTTTTTACTACCTAACTTGTGTGAAAAAAGAACCGCAGGTAGTGGTAGTTAGATTTCAGTTAGTGTCAGTTTAGGAATTTGTACGAACGCATCATCTGCGTACGTGCATTTTGCAATCACTGAGCAACGATCAGTTGTGTCCATTTCTGATCGCGTCTGCTCATTTTGCACTGCACTTTTTTTTTTTGCAGTAAATGCAGTTTTTTTGTTTTACAGAATCCTTTTTTTTTTTAAAAGAAAAGACCTTTTTTTTTTTTTTTTTATTGTATTTCAAAACCGTAAAGAACACCTTCACGTGTAAAAACACTACAAACACACCCCTCACACTAAATAAAGTTTTACACGTTTCACCCATCACACCCCAATAAAATAAAAATGTCCCAATCATCCCAACGAGTGTACTCGGCAGAAGAGGCATGCGCCATCCTTGCCTCTGATACCGAGACGGCCACTGAGGGAGAAGAGGATGCCACTTTCCTCTACCCCCTCATCATCATCATCCGCTGAGGCACCCTACAACGACAGCTGAGGTAGCCCCCCAGTGAGCCCACATGGACCCCACCCCCTGAGAATTATCAGCCCTAAATTCCAGAGTTTGTGGTAAACTCTGGAATTCAAATTGACTGCACGGGCTTCACAGAAATTGATTTTTTCAAAATCTTTTTCAGTGATGATTTAGTGAATTTAATTGTGGCTCAAACAAATTTATACGCCCAGCAGTTCATTACCCAGAAACCCACGTCACAATACGCAAGACCCATAGGTTGGACCCCAGTAACAGCAGCAGAAATAAAAATCTTCTGGGGGCTTGTGCTGCACATGGAGCTCATTAAAAAAACAGAAATGAGACAGTATTGGAGTGCGGATGTCTTGTACCACACTCAGTGCCACCATGGCCTGGTATCGATTTGAGTCAATACTGAAATTTTTGCATTATAATAATAATGCACAGTGTCCTCCCCAAAGTGACCAGACATTTGATCGGCTTTTCAAAATTAGACCCATCCTTGACCATTTCAGCACCAAGTTTTCTGAATTGTACACCCCAGAAGAAAACAGCTGTATAGATGAGTCCCTGGTTCATTTCAAGGGGAGGGTAAAATTCCACCAGTACCTGCCCAGCAAGCGGGCAAAGTATGTTATAAAAATGTACAAGCTCTGTGAGAGTATGTCCGGGTACACCTATAGGTTCCGGGTCTATGAAGAGAGGGATTGAACCCCCAGAATGCCCCCCTGGCCTAGGAGTTAGTGGGAAACTAGAGTGGGAGTTGCTGCACCCACTGCTGGATAAGGGTTACCACCTCTACGTGGATAACTATAATACCAGCTTACCCCTCTTCATGTCCCTAAGTGCCAGGCATACTGTGGCTTGCGGCACAGTACGCAAAAATCAGAGGCCTCCCTAGATCCCTGGTAGGGCAACCACTGAGAAAGGGTGAAAGTGGGGGCGTGGCCTGGCCAACGATGTAGTAGGCAGCAGCGGCGCGGAGCTCCCGGCTTACCTCTGCTAATCCTCCTCCATTCTCCTGTCCCTTCGGGCAAACTTTCTCCTTTTTGGCAGTGGTGGTCTCCCTTACCCCTTGGGTGTTCGGTGGTGCCGATATGAAGCGAAACAACAAGAAGGAAAAAGATCCTAAGGAGCCAGGGCCTTCTGCCACGTTGAAACAAGATGGCGCCGCAGACCCAGTCACCGCTGAGGCGCGAGCGCTGGGGATAGCTGCGCGCCTGGGAAAATATGCCCGCAACTCTCCTATGCCCTGTAGGCAGGTACGGAGCAAACTACTTTTGGGGCCTCTGATGCCACTATAGGGGATAACAGCGCTACTGATGATGCAGGGGCGCCATTAAAGGGTCATGCGGCCTGTCCCACTATAAATAAGAAGCTGATTGCAGCTCCTTCCCTTCCTATTGTTGTGGCTGATGAACCTACCATTAAAGATATATATGCTGCAGTAACGCCAAGCAACTCCTCACTTAATACCCTCACAATGCATATGGGCAATCTACAAGAAAATGTCTCTCTCATCAGACAAGACTTGCAGAAAGTAAATGAAAGAATTAAAGAAGTAGAGGAACGAGTCAGTGCCATTGAAAACCAAATGCCTCCGGTGAAGAGAGATATTGGCAGAATTATACATAATGTATCCATTTTGATGTCTAAAAGGGACGATCTTGAGAATCGGTCTCGTAGGAACAATCTCAGATTGGTCGGTGTTCCTGAAAAAATGGAAAGTCCTGATCCAGTTTTAATTTTTGAAGATTGGCTCACAGATAAATTTGGCAGAGACTCCTTGTCACATGTCTTTGCCATTGAAAGGGCTCATAGAGTGCCATTTCGCTCTCCTCCACCGGGAGCTCCCCTGCGCCCAGTTTTACTCAGGCTTCTACACTTCCAGGATAGGGATCTAATACTCCGGAAAGCGAGGGATCATCCTGACCTGTCCATCAATGGCAACAAAATATCTATATTAACTGACTTCTCCGCGGAACTTCAACATAGAAGAGCCAAGTTTCAAGAGGTCAAACAACGTCTTCTGGACCTACAACTCCCATATTCCATGATGTACCCAGCTAAGCTACGTGTTGTAGCCTTTGGAGAAGTTTGCATGTTTGATACACCGTTGGATGCAGCGCAGTTGTTGGAAATCCATGAACGTTCTCTCAAGGCGCTGAAGTCTGCGTGGTGACACAGTTTGAACATACCTGTCTTGAAGCTGTGTGGGACTCTTTTTTTTTTTTTTGTCCAATGATCGTCCGGATAAGTCACTCTCTGTATCTGCAGCAGGGGCGTTGCTAGAGTCTCAAACGATCCGGGGCCCAAGCCCCAATGCATATAGCCCAATTCTCTAAGTCGATCACCTTCCCCCCATTCCGCAGCAGCACTTACCTTTCACATCCAGGGCCTCCAGGTGACGTCTCCACTGATGTAGATCTTCTCCATTTGGTCCGGACATCTTCTCTCAGCCTCGTCTCTGCAGAGTGTGACACACGGACATCTTAGCTTCCTCACATTTCTATCGTCATCCCCCATCCTCGAGCCCCCACAGTGTTATCCTGCTCCTCGCTGTGCCCCTCCAAAACCTCCAAATACTATCCTGAAGAAATATCAGTGTCCCCCCACCATAGTAATAGTGCTCCTCATAGTCCCACCAATAGTAATCCCCTTCTAGAATGCCCTCATAAGTAATACTGCCCCCTATTGGACCCAACAGTGATAATGCTCTCCTAGAGTGCCCCCATTAGTAGAAGAGCCCTACAGTATTAATAATGCCCTCACAGAGCGCCCATAAGAAATAAGGCCGTCTATTGTTCCCCAGTGGTAATAAAGCTCTCTACAGAGCCCTAAGTAGTAATAACCCCCCACCCCCACCCCATAGTGCTCTTAGTAGAAATAAGGTGGATCTATAAGACCATCCTATAGAGCCCCCACTAGTAATAAGAACATCTATAATGTCCCCTGGATTTATAATACCCCTACAGTGCCCCAGTATTTATATGGCCCCCTCCTGTTATAATGCCCCCTGTAGTATTCCTCCCTTTAGTGCCCTCAGCAATGATGATTCCTCAGCCCCTCCACCATACAGTCCCATGTAAATAAAATTATTTTCCCACCCTCCGCCGCAGAGTTCCATGTAAATAACATCACTCCCTCCCACAGCCCCCTCCAACATACAGTCCCACGTTAATAGGCTCACCCACTGAACATTCAGTCCCATGTAAATAAAATCCCTCTCTTAATCCCTAACATACAGTCCCAGTTGAATAACTACAACTCCCAGCATTACTCTCTCTTCACTTACCTGTCCTTATAGCAGACCTCAGCAGAGTTTCTTCCCCCTAGAGTTCTCTTCGGTGGAGCCTCTCCTGCACTGGTCACATGATGACATGTGACCAGTGACATCATCGCAGGTCCTTCTCAGGTACTGCACGATCACATGACCTGTGATGTCACCACAGGTCCTACATCTTGGTGCAGTGGTTTAGATTCGATTGTATTGCCGTCCTGAGGATGGCAATACAATTGTATCTAACAGGCAGGCAGGACATTCGGGGCCTGGGAGGAAACATCAGGGGCCCAGGCCCCGAATCTTTTAGCCTAGCAACGCCCCTGATCTGCAGATATACTATTTCCTGTTTCCTTTTCTTCCCCATGTCTCCCTATTCTTGATCTTCTCTATCTAATCCTGCTTATTCTTCTATCCTGCTCCCTACTTTGTCTGGTTCTCACCAAATTGTCTCTGATTGAGATACTGTGCTTTTTCTTATTGCACTATGATTATGCATGCTTAATATGTGATAGTACATACATGTGTACTGGTATTCCTTTTCTCTCCCCTGCCTTCCCTTCATTTGATATTATCTATCTGGCCCTGCTTGCTCTGCTAACCTGTTCTGTCTTTTTCTTTTGGTTTTTATACATGCAATTTTTGGTTTATGCAATTGCTGGTCTGCTAGGCCTTTGAGTTCTGTCATTTTTCATGCATGGGTATTTCTTCTACTTTTTGATAACCCAGGCTGAGGAGAAGGTAGTAGTGCCTGGTAATGACTATGTCATAATTCAATGTGTTATTATTAATCTACCATTTCAGCCCATTGTTGACTCCGTAACCTCTGGGGTGAACCGGGGGCTCCTTTTGTTCTGTCTTAGAATTTCTCAGTTTTTGCACTGCTGCATTCTGGTTTCAGGAAACTGTACTGTTTCGCTCCGTTTTTTTTTTTTTTTTGCTCTGGAGTTGGTTTATTGACATTTGTACTATGTTTCTGATTATATTTCAGATTTCTAGGGCTTTTGGGGGGGGGGGGACTGACGAGGAGGCGGCTATATTCGGTACCTACGCTTCAGGATTGTATCTCTTAAGGGCAGCTTTGACATGTTCTGGCCATCCTGTAACATTATGGATATGCTTTGATAATGGGTGATAAGCTTAATATCATAGGTTGGAATGTGCGGTGGTTGGGAGAGGCAAATAAAAGAACTGCTGTTTATCTGGCATTGCAGAGTTACCAGCCGGCTATTATATGTTTGGCGGAAACACATCTGATTCCTGCTACAACGGGACTGTTGAGGAGGTCCTGGGTGGGGCATTCTTTTCATTCAACCTTTACCACACACTCTAGAGGTGTAAGTATCCGGGTTAATTAAAATGTGCCATTTATATGTCATTCTTCTGCCATTGACCCGTTAGGCAGGTTCGTCTGCCTTTACTGTACATGTTATCGCTCCTCTATGATATTAATTGCTGTCTATATTCCGCCACCATATAATAGTACGGTTATTAGGGAGGTGATGTCCTTTGTGGAAACTTGCTCTGTGTGTCCTATCCTGTTTATTGGGGATTTTAATATGTGTCCTACTCCGGCAGTGGACAGGTTTGGGGGCCAAAATCCGATGGGACTTCCTGGCGATGCATCATTTGCTAAACTACTGACAGAATTAAATCTGATAGATATATGGCGGGTTAGAAACCCTGATATCTGCCAATATTCATGTCATTCAGCATCGCATAACACCTTGTCTAAAATAGATTTGGCTGTGGGTACCCCGGACATTTTATCCATGGTATCGGATATTGAATATCTTCCTCGGAGCCTTTCAGACCACTCTCCCATTTGGGTTTCCCTTAAACTGATCCCTCGGAATCCATTTGGGGTAGGTGTTTGGAAGCTTAATCCTTTTTGGTTACAGTTGGTGGATGCGAGCAATGATCTTAAGGAGGAGATTGTGAATTTCTTTCTCATGAATGGGGGATCGGCTTCTAAAGGGATAGTGTGGGACACGTGTAAGGCATATCTTAGGGGCCCATTTATTCAGCGTATCAGTAGACCTAAAACGAGATCCAGGCAAACGCTGGGGGAACTACAGCGAACAGTATTAGAGGCTGAGGCACAGTATATTGCTGCACCTTCCTCTGCTACAGAAACCTCCTGGTTAACTGCCCAGCGTAAGTTAAAGGATAATCTCCTTTTGTCAGCAGACAATAAACGTTTTTTTTTTTTTTTACAACAAAAGTACTTTGAAGCGGGGGAGAGCTCAGGAAAACTTCTGGCCAGAATCGCACGTGCTCAGGGAGGTATTTCTAGGGTCATGGGTATTAGAGACTCTTCAGGTTCCTTGGTCTCTGAAGACGCCGAGATCCTGAATATCTTTCATGCTTATTATAAATCCCTATACAAAACCAGACTGGAAAAAAGTGGGGAAGATATAGTTAACTACCTAGATGGGTTGTCACTCCTAAGACTAACGAAGACTGACTCTGCCTTCCTAGACAAGCCAATTGTGCTGGAGGAATTAGAGGAGGCACTAAAAACCTTTCCTAATGAGAAGGCCCCTGGAATTGATGGGCTGCCAGCAGAACTCTTTAAAAAATATAGCACTGTACTTTTGCCCCACTTGCTTGATGTATATTTAGAAGCCTTCCAGAGAGGTAGCCTACCAGACTCTATGAAAGAAGCTATAGTGGTAGTGATCCCTAAACCTGGGAAAGACCCGACTCAGCCAGATTCATATAGACCTATCTCACTCCTGACCTGTGATATCAAAATATTGGCAAAAGTATTGGCGAATAGAGTTCAGTCTGTTATAACAACTATTATACACAGTGACCAATCGGGATTTATGCCAGATAAGTCGACCTCGAATCTTAGACGACTGTTTCTGAATATTCAGAGATGGAGGGAGTCCACGGGTCATAGGGCTATTTTATCGTTAGATGCAGCTAAAGCATTTGACAGTGTTGAGTGGATATACCTTTGGGAAGTGCTAAAGCATATGGGGTTTAGTAATACATTTATTAAGTGGGTCAAGCTGCTATATCATCAACCCAGAGCTAACGGTACCACCTCAGAGCCTTTTATACTGGAAAAGGGTACTAGGCAAGGCTGCCCTTTATCTCCGCTCCTTTTCGCTATAGCGATTGAACCCCTGGCATGTGCAATTTAGGCGAGGGAACAGATAGTAGGTTTTCCTTTGGGCATGAGAGAGGAACGCATTTCATTGTATGCTGACGATATGCTTGTATATTTAGGAGAGGTAGATAACTCAATCCAGCCTATTATGTGTTTGATTCAGGAGTTTGGCGACAGGTCTGGTCTGCGGATAAATTGGGATAAGTCAATAATGTTTCCTTTGGATTCGATCCCTCATAATATGCCTGATTGCTCAGCCCAGTTGCAAGTCTCTACCTCCTTTAAATATCTAGGGATTATTATCTCACAGAACGTGCGTAGTTATATCAAGGATAACATTAACCCCCTACTGCTCTCTTTAATAGGGAAAATTAATGTATGGTGTAAGCTGCCTATGATGGCGATAGGAAGAAGCAATATACTCAAAATGATTGTTATGCCAAAGCTTTTATATGTACTACATAATTCCCCAGTTTGGATTCCACAAATAAACACCCTGTTTAGACAGTTAATTTGGAAAAAGAAGGCTGCTAGAATTAAGTTGGAAACTCTGCAGCGGGGAAAAGGGGAGGGGGGACTTTCAGTCCCTAATGCCTTTTTATATTTTCTTGCTGCCCAGATGCAACAGCTTGGGGGATGGGATACCTTTACAGGATGGAGCAGGGCGACTCCCAAGATAGTGACATATGTGACTAAATGTATATCCCCTGTTGAGATTTTAGAAAAGAGAGGACTACTGGCTTATGCAGATGATATGCCTACGCTAACTCTTATTAGCAGAACGTGGCAGACTTGTAAGGAGTTGCTTTCTATTCAGGGTTTTACGAGGGTTACCCCACTTTGGAATAACCCATTGTTGCCTGAGATATTCCGGTTGGAGAGCTTCTCACCATGGAAGAATAGGGGTATTATTTTTTTACATCAGTTACAGAAGGATGGTAATCTGAAATTCTTTGACCAATTAAAGGAAGAATTTCTACTCCCGAGGCAGTTTTTCAATCAGTTCCTACAGTTGCGTCATGCTTATCAAGCACAATCCAAGAATATTACAATGATATGTGTTACAGTGCCCTTGTTGCAGCAAATACTTTCTGGAAACTCAACTAAGGGCCTGATATCTTTAATTATAGACAAGTATTTGTTAAATCCATGGGTGGTATCCCTCTATCTGTGAAGATTAAATGGGAAAAGGATGTGGGCCCACTGACAGATGAGCAATGGAAACGTGTTCTTAGTCTGATGCCTAAGTTAGCGGTCTGTGAAGGCCAAAGAATGTCTCAACTGCTGTTGCTGCATCGGGTATACAAAACCCCTGTGTTCCTTTTTAAAATAGGAGTTAGAAATGACTCCCTATGTCCCAGATGTGATCACTCTCCTGCCATACTATTACATATGTTTTGGGATTGTAGCACGCTTCATAACTTCTGGAAAGCCTTATTAGAGCTTATTAGAAAGGCATATCAGATAATGTTGAGGTGGACTTAAACCTGTCCTTTCTGGAATTCAGTCAGTCATTCCGAATTGTTTTGAACACGGGTGCGCACAATAATTAAGGACAAAACACAGACTTATGATTCCAGTATTAAGTCCTTTGGCCGTGCTTTTGTGGCAAAATCATTACAGCCTCTGGCTTTTCCTTTATTAACACACGTACTTATTCGATACAAAAAGGAAAGGGGGGGCGTAAGCATGCAAATAGCAAACAATATCATTCTTGATTGGATAGAAGTTGCATTCCATTCTACGTCACTAGCCTGAAAAAGTCATATTGATAAGAGTACGGGGGCCATCTTGGACTAGTTAAATATATACATATATTATACGCAAGCTTTATAAAAGTTACAAAGTATAAAAATATAATATAAAAAGTATATATAAATATAATATAAAAAGGTATAAAATTATAATACAAAAATTACATTCACATTATCACAATAGAAAAGGTGGGGGGCTTTGTTCACAGTCTTGTTTCCCCAGCAAGCTGATAAGCATTATACACACATTCCTTTGTGACACACTGTACCGCAGCATCTTGGACACAATACCAGGATATAGACATTCTATACAGCTGCATAAGCATTTACAAAGCTGAGATATATATATATATATATATATATATATATATATATATATATATATATATATATATATAATATTTGTATAGCATTAAATACATGTATATACAAATGACATAACACTGTGAGGGGAAAATTCAGTATTTCTACCGGTCTACCTTCACAGTCCCCCCTAAAGACTGAATTTTTCCCTAATCTTTGATTTTCTAATTGTCAAGAGTGTCTAGACGGACATGGGGGAAAATGTAGTCTTCACCAAGGCTGAAACCCAACAGGCACCCCCCCTATGTACTTGGGCTTATCCTAATCATTTGACAGAAACCTACTTGTGGACCATTGAATTTCTAAAAAACAAAAACTGTGTGTTGGACTGTGAGGGGAAAATTCAGTATTTCTACCGGTCTACCTTCACAATAGAGATCCCTTACACCCCTAGGGCGTGTGTTTTGGGTATATTGAGTGTTAGAAACTATGCCAAGAGGCTGGGTATCCAAAGAATATTGTTTCAGGCACGCGTGTTAATTGCCAAACATTGGTTACGGCCACAACCTCCTTCTATTTTGGAATTTCAAAATAGAATGAAGTTGATCTTGAGATTGGACAAGGGGTTTACATTAAAAGACAATGTGAAGCGAAATATAATGCAATATGGGAAAATTGGCTGTCAGTTAACCTTGAAGTCCCCGAGCCCTGAGTAAATTGGATCTCTCTTTGCTATGTGTAGAGCGTAGTCTGATATTGCTTGTTTATGGGTCTTTAAAAGACTCTTGCTGGGAAACCGTCTCCTCGTCAGAGGGTGGTGGTGGTGGTGGTGGTGGTGGGGGGGGGGGTTAAGTTGGTTTATCTTCAATAAGCCTAGTGTGTGTAATAATCCAAAGTGTTTTGATGACACTTCTATTCTTCCTTTTTTATGTCTATGAAAATTGATGGATATATGTAACAATGATGACAAACACACTGTATTTGTATGGTTTGTTTAACTTTTAATTAATAAAAAATTATCTGATTAAAAAAAAAGAGAAAGGGTGAAAGTAACATAGTAACATAGTAACATAGTTTATAAGGCCAAAAAAAGACATCTGTCCATCCTGTTTAGGGAAAAAAAATTCCTTCCCGACTCCAATCAGGCAATCAGAATTACTCCCTGGATCAAAGACCCCTCTCTAGTAACTATAACCTATAATATTATTACCCTCCAAAAATACATCCAGGCCTCTCTTGAACTCTTTTAGTGAACTTACCATCACCACCTCCTCAGGCAGAGAGTTCCATAGTCTCACTGCTCTTACCGTAAAGAATCCTCTTCTATGTTTGTGTACAAACCTACTTTCCTCCAGACGCAGAGGATGTCCCCTTGTCACAGTCACAGTCCTGGGGATAAATAGATCATGGGAGAGATCTCTGTACTGACCTCTGATATATTTATACATAGTTATTAGATCTCCCCTCATTCATCTTTTTTCTAACATGAATAAGCCTAATTTTGATAATCTTTCGGGGTACTGTAGTCCACCCATTCCAGTTATAACTTTAGTTGCCCTCCTCTGAACCCTCTCCAGCTCTGCTATGTCTGCCTTGTTCACAGGAGCCCAGAACTGTACACAGTACTCCATGTGTGGTCTGACTAGTGATTTGTAAAGTGGCAGGACTATGTTCTCATCACGGGCATCTATGCCTCTTTTGATGCAACCCATTATCTTATTGGCCTTGGCAGCAGCTGTCTGACACTGGTTTCTGCAGCTTAGTTTGCTGTTTACTAAAATTCCTAGTTCCTTTTCCATGTCAGAGTTACCCAATATTTTACCATTTAGTATGTACTGGTGACTTGCATTATTCCTTCCCATATGCATAATCTTACATTTGTCAGTGTTAAACCTCATCTGCCACGTCTCTGCCCAAGCCTCCAGTCTATCCAGATCCATCTGTAGCAGTGTACTGTCCTCTTCTGTGTTAATTACTTTATACAGTTTAGTGTCATCTGCAAAAATTTATATTTTACTGTGCAAGCCTTCTACAAGATCATTAATAAATATATTGAAGAGAATAGGGCCCAATACTGACCCCTGTGGTACCCCACTAGTGACAGTGACCCAATCTGAGTGTGTACCGTTAATAACCACCCTCTGTTTTCTATCACTGAGCCAGTTACTTACCCACATACAGACATTTTCTCCCAGGCCAAGCATTCTCATTTTATATACTAACCTTTTATGTGTTACCGTGTCAAATGCTTTGGAGAAGTCCAGATATACAACATCCATTGATTCGCCACGGTCCAGTCTAGAACTTACCTCCTCATAGAAACTGATTAAATTGGTTTGACATGACCGATCCCTCATGAAGCCATGCTGATATGGAGTAATTTGCTTATTTTCATTGAGGTACTCCAAGATAGCATCTTTTAGAAAACCCTCAAACAGTTTACCCACGACAGATAACAGACAAACTTACCGGCCTATAGTTCCCGGGCTCTGTTTTTGGACCCTTTTTGAATATTGGCACCACATTTGCTATGTGCCAATCCTGTGGAACACTCCCTGTCAGTATAGAGTCCTTAAATATCAGAAATAAGGGTCTGGCGATGACATTACTTAATTCTCTTAGGATACGGGGGTGTATGCCATCCGGGCCTGGCGATTTGTCTATTTTAATCTTTTTAAGACGCAGCTCTACTTCTTCCTGGGTCAGACAGGGCACTTTTAATGGGGAATTTACTTTTATATTCTGCATTTCATCTGACAGTTTATTTTCCTCAGTGAATACAGTGGAGAAAAAGATATTTAGTAGCTTTGCTTTCTCCTCATCGCTCTCTGCAACTCCCCCCCTCATTACTCTGTAAGGGGCCGACACCTTCAGGTTTATACTTTTTACCATTTATATAATTAAAGAACATTTTAGGGTTAGTTTTACTCTCTTTGGCGATTAATCTCTCAGTCTCTAGTTTGTCTCTTTTTATTTGTCTTTTACATATTCTATTTTTTTCCTTATAGTTTTTCGATGCTTCCTCGCTCCCCTCCTGTTTTAGTGATTTAAATGCTTTCTGTTTGTCATTTATTGCCTTCTTTACAGTTCTGTTTATCCGCATTGTGTTTTTTCTTGTTCCTTAACCATTTATTCCCATAAGGTATGTACCTCTCACAATTCGATATTAGGATGCTTTTAAAAATATCCCATTTTGTGGCTGTATTTTTATTTTTGAGGACTTCGTCCCAGTTAGTTAGGTCTATGGCCTCTCTTAGTTGGCTAAGTTTTGCTTTTTTGAAGTTTAGTATTTTTGTTCCTCCCTGAAGAAACGCTTTTTTGAATGACAGTTGGAAGGTTATTATATTATGGTCACTATTTCCCAGGTGTCCCCCAACCTGCACATCTCTTGTTCTGTCAGGTCTATTGGTTAATACTAAGTCCAGTATGGCAGTCCCTCTAGTCGGGTCCTGAACCAGTTGGGAAAGGTAATTTCCAAGAACCTGTTTCCTTTATGAGATATACAGGTTTCAGTTTCCCAGTCTATATCTGGGTAGTTGAAGTCCCCCATAATAACGACCTCATTATGATTTGCCGCCTCTTCTATTTCATTTAAAAGTAGATTTTCTGTGGAATCTGGTATATTAGGTGGTTTATAATAAAGTCCTCTTAGTATTTTATTATTGTTTTTGGCTCCATGTATTTCTACCCACAGTGACTCCACATGTTCATGTCCCTCACTTATATATTCCCGGAGTGTGGGCTTTAGACAGGACTTTACATAAAGGCAGACCCCTCCCCCTCTCCGGTTTTGGCGATCCTTTCTAAACAGACTGTAACCGTGTACGTTAACTGCCCAGTCATAGCTATCATCCAACCATGTCTCAGTTATTCCCACTATGTCATAGTCCTCCTCGCACATCACTAATTCCAGTTCACCAGTTTTATTAGTCAGGCTTCTGGCATTAGTGTACATACAATTAAGAGGTTTATGTATATTTTTTCCCCTACACCTACACAAGTACGGCTCTCCGTCAAAGAGACAAGAGGGACGTCCTTGTACTGACCAGCATTCACCCCAACACCAGCTCCCCTGCCGCAGTATGTGGTACCACTACGACTGTCCTCAAACCAGACTGCATCTTGGCCTACAACAGGCACATGGGAGGAGTTGATCTTTCAGATCAAGTTCTGAAGCCCTACAGTACCACACAAAAAACAAAAAAGTGTGGTACAAAAAAATAGCCGTACACCTTGTACAGACGGCAATGTACAATGCGTACGTGCTATTTAAATCTGGGGGACACACAGGAACTTTCCTTCACTTTCAAGAAGTAGTCATCAAGGCCCTAATTTTTCCCAACCAAGCAGAAGAGGCCACCAGTACTTCTGCAAGTTACGGTGCCCGAGTTGTACCAGGACAACATTTCCCTGGTGAAGTTCCCCAAACAGCGAGGAAGGGAAGGACCCAAAAACGATGCAGGGTGTGTTCAAAAAGGGAGATTAGGAAGGACACTATATACCACTGCGAAACCTGCCCTGAAAGACTGTGCCTGTGCATCAAGCATTGTTTCAGAATCTACCACTCATCCATGGTTTAGTTTCATCCTTGATGTACCCTGAAATTTTTTCACTTTCTACCTCAGATATATTCCGAATAGCTTACATATCCACTTTTCACCATCACTACATATTCATTTCTATGAGACACCAGTTTGCTAAAAAGTACCCTTTCTACCACTTAAAATGTTCGCACGGGGTCACTTCTTGGTTTTTTTAGTTGCTGGGGACCTCAGGAAATTTTTAAACGTGACATGGCAATTAAAAAACCATGTCTATTAATTCTGGCCTGCAATATGCACATTTTGCAGCTTGCTTGTTGTGCGCCAAAACAGCGAGCTACAGGCACATATGGGGTGTTTCCTGAATGGGGAGAAAATGGGGAACATATACTGGGGGGCATTTTCTCCTTTAACCCCTTGTGACTGTGAAAAATTGGGGCCTGCTAGTAATTTTTCATTTTCACAAATGTGTGCTTTCAAATGCTTTGACAACTGTTTCTGCCATCTGTGAGACACGTGCTTATTTTTGGAAAAATACCCTTTCTACCACTTAAAATGTTCGTATGGGGGTGCTCTTTCCAAAATGGGGTCACTTCTTGGGGTTTTTAATTTCTGGGGACCTCAGGAAAATTTTAAATGTGACATGGAAATAAAAAAAAAACATGTCTGTTAATTCTAGGCTGCAAAATATGGATTTTGCAGGCTAGAATTAACAGAAATGGTTTTTAGAGGCCTGCTGTGTGCCCATACAGCAGGCTGCAAGCACATATGGGGTGTTTCCTGAATGGGGAGAAAATGGGGAACAAAATGTGCGGTGCATTTTCTCCTTTAACCCCTTGTGAAAGTGAAACTTTGGGGTCTGCTAGTAATTTTTCATTTTCACAAATGTGTGCTTTGAAATGCTTTTACAAGTGTTTCTGACTACTGTGAGACACCAGTTTGCTAAAAAGTACCCTTTCTACCACTTAAAATGTTTGTATGGGGGTGCTCTTTCAAAAATGGGGTCACTTCTTGGGGTTTTTAATTTCTGGGGACTTCAGGAAAAATTTAAATGTGACATACCTTATGGGAATAAAAGGTTAAGGAACAAGAAAAAAACAATGTAACATAGTAACATAACATAGTTTATAAGGCTGAAAATGAAGATTACTTACGGTAATTGGATTTTCCAGAGCCCAGGACAGCACTATGAGAGAGAGGATCTGCCCCCAGAGACAGGAAACCTGCACAAAATAAAAAGGCGGAGACTCTCCTCCACCTCAGTGTGAGTATCCAAGGATCGAGAGAGAGAACCGAAATAAATCCTTCACCATACAATCGAACATCATTCATTTTTTTTTTTTTTAATTCTTGTGAACACCAAAAAAACAAAAAAAAAACCAAGGGTGGGATATAAGGGTGCTGTCCTGGGCTCTGGAAAATCCAATTACCGTAAGTAATCTTCATTTTTCCCAGTTCGCCCAGGACAGCACTATGAGAGTGAATTATCAGAGAAAATTTTAGGGTGGGAGTGCCACCGAAAGCACCTGTTCACCAAAGAAAAGTTCCTCAGGGGAGGAAAGGTCAAGTCTATAGTGTTTGTAAAAAGTAGACGGAGAGGACCAGGTCGCAGCCTTGCAAATATCTTCGATGGAAACGCTGCGCCTCTCCGCCCAGGAAGTGGAAATAGCACGAGTAGAATGTGCTCTAAGGTTATTAGGGACAGAGGCACCAGAAGAAGAATATGCCAAAGAGATAGCTGAAGTAATCCATCTAGAGATGGAGGACCTTGAAGCCGCTTTGCCCTTACCTTTCCCTTGAAAAAGAATAAAAAGGGAAGAGTCCTTCCTCCAGGATCTAGTACTGTCCAAGTACTGTAACACCGCTCTTCTGACATCCAGGCAATGTAGACTTCTTTCTTGTTCATTTTTTGGGTCCTGAAAGAAAGCTGGTAATACCACCTTCTGGGACCTATGAAATTTGGAAACTACCTTAGGTAGAAAGGCTGGATCTGGCGATATGACTATTCTATCGTCTAGAATGTTTGTAAATGGCAGAGGTAAGAGCAACTAAAAGACAAACTTTGAGAGTCAGGATTTTAATTGGAATAGAGTCTAACGGTTCAAAAGGGGGCTTAGTTAAAGCTGTTAACACCAGGTTAAGGTCCCAAGGAGGTAATCTGTTGGACCGTAACATAGAGGATCTACTAATAGCTCTAAAGTATCTAGCAACCCATCTGGAGCCCGCTAGATCCTGATTAAACAGTGCCGATAAAGCAGAGACATGAACCTTTAGGGTACTTGGAGCTAGGCCTAAGTCAAGCCCTTTCTGAAGGAATTCTAGAATCAGGGTAATAGGAGCTTCTACTGGAAAGTCCCTGAACCTGATACCCGAATATTCTAGGAATTTAGACCAAATCCTATAGTAAATTCTAATAGTGGACTTCTTTTTACTCTGCAGAAGTGTAGACACCAGCTTCTCTGAGAAACCCTCCTTCCTTAGTAAGCTCCTTTCAAATTCCACGCCGTCAGATGGAGGCTTTTGACCGACGGGTGGAAAACTGGACCCTGACTGAGAAGGTCCTGATTCTCTGGAAGGACCCAGGGGTCTGACACAGACATCCTTCTGAGCCACGAGAACCAGGCCCTCCTTGGCCAGAAAGGAGCAATCAGGATGACTCTCGCCCCTTCTTCCCTGATCTTTTTTAGGACTCTCGGTACTAGCGGAAGAGGGGGAAAAGCATATGCTAGGGGAAAGTCCCATTTCTGAGAAAAAGCATCTATTGCCTTTGGAGACCCCCTGGGATCCAGAGAAAAAAATTCTGGTAGTTTTTTGTTGTTCAGAGTGGCAAAAAGGTCTATTGTTGGGAGACCCCAAAGAGCTACAACCTTCTTGAATACATTCTGGCTCAAACACCATTCTGCCTGGGACAATTGATGTCTGCTGAGAAAGTCCGCCTGAAGGTTCTCCTCCCCTCTGATATGTACCGCTGTAATGGAGAGTAGATGTTTTTCCACGATAGAAAAAATCCTCCGGGATTCCTGCATCAGACTCCAGCATCTCGTGCCACCCTGTCTGTTTAGATAGGATACCGTATTCTTGTTGTCTGAAAAAATTTTTACATTTCTCCCCTCCAGTAAATGAAGAGTTCCCAAAACAGCTTTTCGTACCGCAGACAATTCCTTTAGATTGGAAGAGCTCTCCATCTCTTGATTTTCCCAAAGGCCCTGGAGCAAAACATCCTGGACATGGGCACCCCAACCTGTAGGACTTGCATCTGTGGTGAGGCAGATGAGATTTTCTATTTTCCATGGCAGTCCCTGATCTAGATTTTTCTTCTCCTGCCACCAAGATAGATCCTTCAGGGTCTGATCTGAGATTGTTAGAGATTTCTCTAACGGAACACTCCCTCCCTTCCAAAAGGACAGGATCTCCCATTGGAGGGACCTGGCGTGAAGCTGAGCCCAGGGGACTGCAGGGATACAGGCCGATAGAGACCCCAGGATGGACATCCCTTGTCTCAGAGTTACCTTCTTGGAGCTCCTGAGACTGGTAATCAACCGAAAAATATTCTGGGTTTTTTCTACGGTCAAAAAAGTCCTCTGGTCTACGGAATCTAGAAGGAGCCCCAGAAAATTCTGCGACTGAGACGGGGAGGGTCTGGATTTCTCCACATTTATAATCCATCCTAGCTCTGTCACTACCCGGGATACTTCCTGAACCGCCTGTCTGCCCTCTATTTCTGATTTTGTGACAATAAGAAAATCGTCTAAATATGGGATGAAAATTATATTCTTTTCCCTTATGTGTGCACTTATTTCTGCAATGACTTTTGTGAACACTCGCGGTGCCATAGATAACCCGAAGGGCATCGCTGTAAACTGAAGGTGTAACAACTCTCCTCTTACCGGAACTGCTACCCTTAGGAATTTTTGATGCGGAGGGAAGATTGGGATGTGATGGTACGCATCCCTTAAGTCTAGAACCGACATAAAACAAAGGGGAAAAAGTAAGTTTACCACTGACTTTATTGTTTCCATTTTGAACTTTTTTACATTGAGATACAGATTTAGGGACTTTAGATTTATAATGGTCCGATAAGAGCCGTCCGGCTTCTTCACCAAAAACAGATGGGAGTAAAAACCTTCCCCTTTTTCGTTTTCTGGGACTCGAGACAGGACCCCCTTGCTCAAGAGCTTTAAAACTTCTTCCTCCATGGCAGAAAACCCCTGTCCTGAGGCCTGGACCTTTGTGATCATGAACCTTTTTGGAGGGAGAAAACGAAAATCTAATTTTAGGCCTTCTCTTACAATACCTAAAACCCAAGAACTTCCTGAAATTCGAGACCAGGCAGGGAAAAAAATCTCTTAATCTTCCTCCTACCTGGCTCCTGGCGTCATTGGGGGTCAGGTTTTTTACGATCAGTTCCTGACTGACTGAAGAAGTATCCTTTCCCTTTCTTCTGGGATCTGAAACTGTTGGTTCTATCCCTTCTCTGGGCTTCTTTCTTTTCTTTGAAAGAACGAAAGGACCGGTTTTGTTTATTTGAAAAGGAAAAGGAGGAGGGTTTGAAACCTGGGAACTTCTTTTTATTATCAGCAGCTTTTTCAAGAAGTTCGTCCAGAGCCTGGCCAAATAAGAATTCTCCCTCACAAGGGACTCCACAAAGCTTATGTTTGGAAGGCAAGTCTCCTCTCCAATTTTTTAACCACAGTGCTCTATGGGCTGAATTTGATAAGGCGGCTGATCTAGCTGCTAATCTTACC
>ONZH01015545.1:0-23961 GCA_900303285.1 Rhinella marina | reverse complement strand
CAGCACACAACAGAATTTGCAGTGTACTGTATAATATATAACTAAGAGACAAAACATATATTTTCTACACTCCGGCTAGTGTGCAGCACACGACAGAATTTTGCACTGCACTGTATAATATATAACTGAGAGGAAAATCATATTTTTTCTACATTCTGGCTAGTGTGCAGCACGACAGAATTTTACACTGCACTTTATAATATATAACTGAGAGGAAAAACTTATATTTTCTACACTCCGGCTAATGTGCAGCTGACGACAGAATTTTTCACTGCACTGTATAATATACAACTGAGAGACAAAAGATATATTTTCTACACTCCGGCTAGTGTGCAGCACACAACAGAATTTTTCACTGCACTGTATAATATATTATTGAGAGACAAAACATATATTTTCTACACTCCGGCTCGTGTGCAGCACACAACAGAATTTTGCACTGCATTGTAGTATATATGACTGAGAGGAAAAACGTTTATTTTCTACACTCCGGCTAGTGTGCAGCACATGACAGAATTTTGCACTGCACTGTATAATATATAACTGAGAGGAAAAACGTATATTTTCTACACTCCGGCTATTGTGCAGCACATGACAGAATTTTTCACTGCACTGTATAATATATAACTGAGAGGTAAAACATATATTTTCTACACTACGGATAGTGTGCAGCACACGACAGAATTTTTCACTGCACTGTATAATATATTACTGAGAGACAAAACGTATATTTTCTACACTCTGGCTAGTGTGCAGCACACGACAGAATTTTTCACTGCACTGTATAATATATTATTGAGAGACAAAACATATATTTTCTACACTCTGGCTAGTGTGCAGCACACAACAGAATTTTGCAGTGTACTGTATAATATATAACTAAGAGACAAAACATATATTTTCTACACTCCGGCTAGTGTGCAGCACACGACAGAATTTTGCACTGCACTGTATAATATATAACTGAGAGGAAAATCATATTTTTTCTACATTCTGGCTAGTGTGCAGCACGACAGAATTTTACACTGCACTTTATAATATATAACTGAGAGGAAAAACTTATATTTTCTACACTCCGGCTAATGTGCAGCTGACGACAGAATTTTTCACTGCACTGTATAATATACAACTGAGAGACAAAAGATATATTTTCTACACTCCGGCTAGTGTGCAGCACACAACAGAATTTTTCACTGCACTGTATAATATATAACTGAGAGGAAAAACGTATATTTTCTACACTCCGGCTATTATGCAGCACATGACAGAATTTTTCACTGCGCTGTATAATATATAACTGAGTGGAAAAACGTATATTTTCTACACTACGGCTATTATGCAGCACACAACAGAATTTTTCACTGCACTGTATAATATATTACTGAGAGACAAAACGTATATTTTCTACACTCCGGCTAGTGTGCAGCACACGACAGAATTTTTCACTGCACTGTATAATATATAACTGAGAGGAAAAACATATATTTTCTACACTCAGGCTAGTCTGCAGCACACAACACAATTTCACACTGCACTGCAGTATATATGACTGAGAGGAAAAACGTAGTTTTTAGACGGCGCCTATTGCACGGCAAACAACTCAATTTTTCAGTGCACTGTAGGATATATAACTGAGAGGAAAAACGTATATTTTCTACACTCCGGCTAGTGTGCAGCACACAACAGAATTTTTCACTGCACTGTATAATATATAACTGAGAGGAAAAACGTATATTTTCTACACTCCGGCTATTATGCAGCACATGACAGAATTTTTCACTGCGCTGTATAATATATAACTGAGTGGAAAAACGTATATTTTCTACACTACGGCTATTATGCAGCACACAACAGAATTTTTCACTGCACTGTATAATATATTACTGAGAGACAAAACGTATATTT
This sequence comes from Rhinella marina, assembly GCA_900303285.1. Classification (NCBI taxonomy): domain Eukaryota; kingdom Metazoa; phylum Chordata; class Amphibia; order Anura; family Bufonidae; genus Rhinella; species Rhinella marina. The sequence continues at coordinate 22,056 of ONZH01015545.1, read as the reverse complement.
TCTACACTCCGGCTAGTGTGCAGCACACGACAGAATTTTTCACTGCACTGTATAATATATAACTGAGAGGAAAAACATATATTTTCTACACTCTGGCTAGTCTGCAGCACACAACACAATTTCACACTGCACTGCAGTATATATGACTGAGAGGAAAAACGTAGTTTTTAGACGGCGCCTATTGCACGGCAAACAACTCAATTTTTCAGTGCACTGTAGGATATATAACTGAGAGGAAAAACGTATATTTTCTACACTCCGGCTAGTGTGCAGCACACGACAGAATTTTGCACTGCACTGTAGTATATATGACTGAGAGGAAAAACGTAGTCTTTAGACGGCGGCTATTGCACCGCAAACCTCTCAATTTTTCACTTCACTGTAGGATATATAAAAAAAGTATTCCCTAGACTGACGCTACTGTACAGCACACTACATAATTGTTAACTGGACTGTAGTTTATAGAAATGATATAAAAAACGTATTCCCTAGACTGACGTTACACTACATAATTGTTCACTGGACTGTAGTGTATAGAAATGAGAGAATAAACATATTCCCTAGACTGACGCTACGGTACAGTACACTACATAATTGGTCAGTGGACTGTAGTGTATAGAAATGAGAGAAAAACGTATTCCCTAGACTGACTCTACTGTACAGTACACTACATAATTGTTCACTGGACTGTAGTGTATAGAAATGAGAGAAAACGTATTCCCTAGACTGACGCTACTGTACAATACACTACATAATTGTTCACTGGACTGTAGTGTATAGAAATGAGAGAAAAACGTATTCCCTAGACTGACACTACTGTATAGTACACTACATAATTGTTCACTGGACTGTAGTGTATAGAAATGAGAGAAAAAACATATTCCCTGGACTGCACTACAGATCCCAGCAAGCCAAGGTACAGCAGCAGCAGCAAAAATGAGTACTGAGAGGACTTTGGGCAATTTCTTTTGGGTCTGTGTGGACCACGTGCCGTCCCTTCTGCCACCAGTCACTGTGTATAGTGTGCAGCCAAGATGGCGGTAGCTGCACTACAAGTCCCAGCCAGCAGCCAGGAGGAGACCAAAAAAAAGGTGCTTGTAGCCCTTAGAAGGGCTGTTGGGTTCTTTGTGGGTGATTCCTGCCTAACCAACATCTAAATTCAGGCCCTAACACTCTCCCTGACAGACAGCAGCTCTATCCCTAATCTCATGCAGGCAGCGTCTGACGCGAGCAGCGCAGGACCAGATTCTTATATTCCCAGGCAGGGCCGCCATCAGGGGGGTACAGCAGAACCTGCTGTGGGGGGCCCGGCCGCAGAACCTGCTGTGGGGGACTCGGGCACAGGGCCGGCGTCAGCACCCGGAAAACCCGGGCATGTGCCGGGGCCCTGAGCTCCTCGGCAGTGGCGTAGCTATAGGGGTCGCAGCGGTTGCAGTTGCGACCGGGCCCCTAAGCTAGGGGGGCCCTGAGGGCCCCCCTTGCCACTTGCAGGGCCGCACCGCCAATTAGGCAAGGTGCGGCGCGGCCCTGCAGAGGGAGATGAGCGCTTCCATTGTGGAAGCGCTCATCTCCATAGTCATCTGTATCGCCGTCCTCAGGACTGCGATACAGATGCCTGTACTGCGGGGCAGGGGAGGGAGAGGCGTCTCCCCTGCCCGTTCCTCTGATAGGCTGCAAGCACTAGGCCTGCAGCCTATCAGAGGCCGGCTCAGGCGGCGCGATGACGTCATCGCGCCGCCTAAGCCGTACAGCGCGGGACACAGGCCGGAAGAGGCCTGCATCGCATCGCTGCCAGTCTGATGGAGGTAAGTATAAGGGTTTTGGTTTTTTTTTATTGCTGAAATTGCGGGCCGGAGCTTTATTGGGGGCATTTTTACGGGCACTGGGGGCATTTTTACGGAACATGGGGGCACTGGGGTCATTTTCACTGGCACATGGGGGCATTTTCACTGGCACATGGGGGCACTGGGGGCATTTTTACTGGCACATGGGGCACTAGGGGCATTATTACTGGCACATGGGGGGACTGGGCGCATTTTTACTGGCACATGGGGGCACTGGGGGCATTTTTACTGGGATATGGGGCACTGGGGGTATTTTACTGGCACATGGGGGCACTGGGGGCATTTTTACTGGCACATGGGGGCACTGGGGGCATTTTTACTGGCACATGGGGCACTGGGGGCATTTTCACTGGCACATGGGGGCACTGGGGGCATTTTTACTGGCACATGGGGTCACTGGGGCATTTTTACTGGGACATGGGGGCACTGGGGGTATTTTTACTGGCACATGGGGGCACTGGGTGCATTTTTACTGGCACATGGGGGCACTGGGGGCATTTTTAGTGGCACTGGGGGCATTTTTACTGGCACTGGGGGCATTTCTTACTGGCACATGGGGGCACTTGGGGGCATTTCTTAATGGCACGGGAGCACTGGGGGAATTTCTTAATGGCACATGGGGGCACTGGGGGCATTTTTACTGGCATTGGGGGGCATTATTACTGGCACTGGGGGCATTTCTTACTGGCACATGGGGGCACTGGGGGAATTTCTTACTGGCACATAATTTGAGGGGCATTTCTTACTGGAAAATAATTTGGGGGCATCTATGGGGTGGGACACTTTACTGGCACATGATTTTGGGGGGAATCAATGGGGGGAACTTATGGTGCATTATTGGGGCGTTTCTTACTGGCACATAATTTGGGGGGCATCTATGGGTGGGGACTACTGGCACATTATTGGGGTGAAATTTTGGGGGCACTTCTGGCACATTATTGGGGGGTAGTAAACTAGTAAACTTAGTAGAAAACTAAGATTTTTTTCTGTCAAACTGCAGAGATGAGAAATGGCTGAAAAATGGCGTCTGGTCTGAAAGGAGAAGATGAGGAAAGAGAAGATCTATATTAGAGGAGACGACACTGGATGTACGAGGTATGGGGCGCTGTATTATACTGGATGTAAGAGGTATGGGTGCTGGATTAGGCTACATTCACACGAACGTTGTGTTTTGCAGTCTGCAAATTGCGGATCCGCAAAAAAAGGATAATGTTACGTATGGCATCCGTTTTTTTTTTTTTTGCAGATCCACTGTAACAATGCCTATCCTTGTCCGCAAAACGGACAAAAATAGGAATGGACATACAGATGCGGACAGCACACAGTGCTCATTGAGGTGAATGGGTCCGCATCTGAGCCGCAAAATATGCAGATCGGAGGCTGCAAAAACAACGTGTGAATGTAGCCGGGGGGGGACCCAAGCTGAACTCTTGCACCAGGGCCCATGAGCCTTTAGCTGCGCCCCTGCTCCTCGGGGGGCCCACTCAGCCGCTGGCTTTTTTTTTTAATTCATTTTTTATTTTTGCTGCTCCCTCCCCAGTCCCGTCCCACTGAGCCGCTTTAATGCCGGCTCCGAGTCCTCACTCACCCCACTGCCCTTTAACAGTGCCCAGCCACAGTCTTCTCCGCGGCTCAGCGGGTGCCGCCTACCTCCTTGCCGCACTTCAGCTGTCTCCTCCTTCCCACCGCCACCAGCAGAGGAGGCGACAGCTGAAGCGCAAGGGAGAGATGAAGACTGAGGCGGCGCCACCTTAGTGGCAGGTGCAGCGACAGCAGCCCAGCAACGCGGTGCAGTAAGTAACTTGCCCCAGCCAGCCCAGTCTGAAGGGTCATTTTGCTTGTATTTTCATCTCCAGCTCTGGGTCACTATTGAATAAGGTCATCTTCTGTACTTCTGCATTTCAACCTGGGGGATGTAGGTCTGATGGGGGCACAAGACACCAACCTGAGGTCTAATGGGGGGGGGAGACCCTGATCTGAGGTCTAATGGGGCACAAGACGCTGACCTGAGGTCTGATGGGGGCACAAGACACCGACCTGAGGTCTGATGGGGGAACAAGACACCGACCTGAGGTCTGATGGGGCACAAGACACTGACCTGAGGTCTGATGGGGCACAAGACGCCGACCTGAGGTCTGATGGGGGCACAAGACGCCGACCTGAGGTCTGATGGGGGCACGAGACGCTGACCTGATGTCTGATGGGGGCACGAGACGCCGACCTGAGGTCTGATGGGGGCACGAGACGCCAACCTGAGGTCTGATGGGGGCACGAGACGCCGACCTGAGGTCTGATGGGGGCACGAGACGCCGACCTGAGGTCTGATGGGGGCATGGGGGGGCCCGCGAAATTTACCTGTAGGGGGCCCCGAAATTCCTGATGGCAGCCCTATTCCCAGGTCATCTGATCTGGCCAGCCAATCCCTGCTATCGACTTGTAGGGGCCCCACGTGATGCTAGGAGGTACCAAAGACTCTCCTGCATGTTGATTGGCTGAGAAAAGGTGCCTAACATGCCAGAAGAGGAAGATGCCATTTCCTCGAGGATCGCGATATGCTCGTCCGAGTAGCAAAAACAAATTCATCAACTGAGGTTATCCTCATAAATTGCTACTTAGAACAGGCAATGTCAAAAGGGTAGAAAGGAAATCGACTCTTCAGAAATGTCAGGATAAAGATAGTGAAGTACGGAGGATTCTATTTGTATCGACATATGGGAGACACAGTGGAGAAATTTTGAAGAAGATTTTGAATAAGGAATGGCAAATATTGCAGAAGGGCCTACCACTGATTATGGATTTTGTAGAACCTCCACTGATAGTGTACAGAAGGAATGTGAATCTATGTGATAGACTTGTGAAAACTGATGTAGTTAGTGCACATGAGGTGAAACAGAGACTTTTAGCTCCACGGAAAATGGGCAATTTATCGTTTCTGGGTTGCTGTAACTGTGGGAATATGATTAAAGGCAATACGTTTATGCACCCTTATACGGGTCAGACATATAATATCAAGGGTTATTATTAGAGATGAACAAATTTTTCAAAATTGGATTCAGCCGGTTCGCCAAATTTTCCGAAAAGATTTGCCTCGATACGAATAAATTTGTGGCGAATCGCATTAAAAATGGCTACTTCCGGGCTGCAGAGAGCCTGGATTGTGGTGTAGAACACTGTGCCTTGCAGTAAAACGCATAGGGAGTCTACTGTGGTAGTGAAAGAATACTGTGAGCCAGTGTGACACGCACATATCAGTCGTCGCTCTTAGAATCGCTGCACACTTTTATGTATTTGGGCAGTTAAGGGGCCAAAACTCACCAAATAACTCAAGTCTGAACTCAGCCTTACAGGTCAATGTTAGCGCCAGCTGTAAAGAATCGTGCAGAGGCCCAAGATCCTACTAGAGCGCCAAAAGCGCAGCCTTTTACACCAATTCACTGATTCCACATACATTTAGACAGAACCTGTTCTATTACACGCTTATACAAGCAGAGCCCCCCAAGGCAGCGTGGAGATAGCAGTGGCAGCAGCAACAGCAGACTATAGAGTGGCATGACGACAGTGTGGGCAGGTGGCAGAAGCATGAGTAGGCCACAGAGTGGCAGAATGACAGACCCTGAAAGTGGCAGCAGCAGTGGAAGTAGTAGTACAATTTGGAGGCCACAGAGTGGCATAATTACCTAATTTTGACGTACTGGCAGCTAGGAGATGGCATGTGGAGGCGACGGTGGCAGCAGCATCAGGCCGGAGAGTGGCATGGTGACATACCCTGAAGAGCAGACCGTGAATTCTCTGCCTTTTGGTTAAGATCAACTGTAGTATATGTTCTTATCACAATCGTGGCTGGTTATGCCAGCGGACGGGAACATAAGACAGAGGAGGTGCAGTGAAGGCTCCAGCTTTGCCTCAACTGTGGCAAAATGTCAGTATTGACACAGTACGCCAAGAAAGCTCGGAGTTTCATCTTAAGATCGAGCTGGCGGTCTGCAGGGAGATGAGCTACCACCTGTGGGAGCCCCTGCCTCTCGCCTCCCCCATGCTCATCGCTGAGTGTCCCGGGGGGCCGGAATCGTTTACTTTTAAAAATTTGAGTGTTCAAAACAAACTGGGTTTCCTGTATACTTGAGCTATGAATAATGGAATAGGACTACAGAACGTACCAAAAATTTACGAGTGACCTGCTGCTGCCAAGCAGAAGGTCCAAAAAATTCTAATCAATTTTGAGGCCACAGAGTTGCAGAATGACAGACCCTGGAAGAGTCGGAAGCAGCAGTCGGACTAATCTACTAGACCAACGAGTTGCACTGTAACAGCAACTGCAAGAGGCAGCAGCAGTCAAATACATTTCAAGGCCACAGAGTGGCACAGTAACAGCATCTGCAAGAGGCAGCAGTCGAATACATTTCAAGGCCACAGAGTGGCACAGTTACAGCATCTGCAAGAGGCAGCAGTTGAATACATTTCAAGGCCACAGAGTGGCACAGTAACAGCATTTGCAAGATGCAGCAGTCAAATACATTTCAAGGCCACAGAGTGGCACAGTAACAACATCTGCAAGAGGCAGCAGTCAAATACATTTCAAGGCCACAGAGTGGGAGAGGTAGCAGGAGTCGTACTAATTTTAATGAGACAGACTGGCACAGTGACACCCTGGGAGAGGCAGCAGCAGTCATAAAAATTTAAATGCAACATACCGTAGCGTGGCACAATCACATAATTTGGAGGTAGCGGCAGCTAAAACACAGCATGTGGAGGTGGCAGCAGCATGAGTAGTGCTGTGTTTTCCCAAATTATTTTTTTTTCCCAAAACACAACCCAAAAAGATAACTTTTTTTTTCCGTTTTTTTACAGCGACTGACGATGCGACTATCGATTTAAAAGGAACGAGCCCAGAACCACGTCTTAACTCTTTTTTGGGCAATTCAACTTCACTGACTACATTAGCACAATATCACGCTTTTCTGTTTGGATGGCGAATGACGCCAAAAATACTTAGTTAAAATGAACAACCGCAAAAAAACCTATTAACTGTTTTTTGGCCAATTCAACTTCGCCGAGGAAGTTTGATTTTTTTCCAAAAACACAACCCAAAATATAACCTTTTTTGGTTTTTTCTTTTTTTACAGCGACTGACGATGCGACTATCGATTTAAAAGGAATGAGCCCAGAACCAAATCTTAACTCTCTTTTGGGCAATTCAACTTCACTGACTACGTTAGCGCAATATCACGCTTTTCTGTTTGGATGGTGAATGACGCCAAAAATACTTAGTTAAAATGAACAACCGCAAAAAACCTATTAACTGTTTTTTGGCCAATTCAACTTCGCCGAGGAAGTTTGATTTTTTTTCCCAAAACACAACCCAAAATATAACCTTTTTTGTTTTTTTCTTTTTTTACAGCGACTGACGATGCGACTATCGATTTAAAAGGAATGAGCCCAGAACCAAATCTTAACTCTCTTTTGGGCAATTCAACTTCACTGACTACGTTAGCACAATATCACGCTTTTCTGTTTGGATGGCGAATGACGGCAAAAATACTTAGTTAAAATGAACAACCGCAAAAAAACCTATTAACTGTTTTTTGGCCAATTCAACTTCGCCGAGGAAGTTTGATTCTTTTTTTCCCCAAAACACAACCCAAAATATAACCTTTTTTGTTTGTTTTTTTTTCTTTTTTTAAAGCAACTGATGATGCAACTATCGATTTAAAAGGAACGAGCCCAGAACCACGTCTTAACTCTTTTTTGGGCAATTCAACTTCACTGACTAGGTTAGCACAATATCACACTTTTCTGTTTTTATGGCGAATGACGCCGAGGAAGTTTGATTTTTTTCCCCAAAACACAACCCAAAATATAACCTTTTTTGTGTTTTTTTTTCTTTTTTTAAAGTGACTGACAATGCAACTATCGATTTAAAAGGAACGAGCCCAGAACCACAACTTAACTCTTTTTTGGGCAATTCAACTTCACTGACTACGTTAGCACAATATCATGCTTTTCTGTTTGGATGGCGAATGACGCCAAAAATACTTAGTTAAAATGAACAACAGCAAAAAAACCTATAAACTGTTTTTTGGCCAATTCAACTTCGCCGAAGAAGTTTGATTTTTTTCCCAAAACACAACCCAAAAGATAACCTTTTTTATTTTTTTTATTTTTATTTTTTTCTTTGTTTTATTTTTTTCTTCCCTTTTTTGACAGCGACTGACGCTGCGACTATCTATTTAAAAGGAACTAGCCCAGAACCACGTCTTAACTCTTCTTTGGGCAATTCAACTTCACTGACTAGGTTTGCACAATATCACACTTTTCTGTTTTTATGGTGAATGACGGCAAAAATACTTAGTTAAAATGAACAACCGCAAAAAACCCTATTAACTATTTTTTGGCCAATTCAACTTCGCCAAAGAAGTTAGATTTTTTTTTCCCAAAACACAACCCAAAAGATATCCTTTTTTTTTCTGTTTGGCCTTTTTTTTTCCTTTTTTTACAGTGACTGATGCTGCGACTATCTATTTAAAAGGAACGAGCCCAGAACTACGTCTTAACTCTTTTTTGGGCAATTCAACTTCACTGACTAGGTTAGCACAATATCACACTTTTCTGTTTTTATGGCGAATGACGCCGAGGAAGTTTGATTTTTTTCCCCCAAAACACAACCCAAAATATAACCTTTTTTGTGTTTTTTTTCTTTTTTTAAAGTGACTGACAATGCAACTATCGATTTAAAAGGAACGAGCCCAGAACCACAACTTAACTCTTTTTTGGGCAATTCAACTTCACTGACTATGTTAGCACAATATCATGCTTTTCTGTTTGGATGGCGAATGACGCCAAAAATACTTAGGTTTTTTTGCTGTTGTTCATTTTAACTATTAACTGTTTTTTGGCCAATTCAACTTCACCGAAGAAGTCTGATTTTTTTTTCCCAAAACACAACCCAAAAGATAACCATTTTTTTTTTTTTTTTTATTTTTATTTTTTCTTTGTTTTATTTTTTTCTTCCCTTTTTTGACAGCGACTGACGCTGCGGCTACCTATTTAAAAGGAACTAGCCCAGAACCACGTCTTAACTCTTTTTTGGGCAATTCAACTTCACTGACTAGGTTTGCACAATATCACACTTTTCTGTTTTTATGGCGAATGACGGCAAAAATACTTAGTTAAAATGAACAACCGCAAAAAACCCTATTAACTATTTTTTGGCCAATTCAACTTCGCCAAAGAAGTTAGATTTTTTTCCCAAAACACAACCCAAAAGATATCCTTTTTTTTTCTGTTTGTTTTTTTTTTTTCCTTTTTTTACAGTGACTGATGCTGCGACTATCTATTTAAAAGGAATGAGCCCAGAACTACGTCTTAACTCTTTTTTGGGCAATTCAACTTCACTGACTACATTAGCACAATATCACACTTTTCTGTTTGGATGGCGAATGACGCCAAAAATACTTAGTTAAAATGAACAACCGCAAAAAAACTTATTAACTGTTTTTTGGGCAATTCAACTTCGCCAAGGAAGTTTTATTTATTTTTTTTACCCAACACAACACAAAAGATAACTTTTTTTTCTCTAAATATGTACCCCAAACAAAGCTCTGACCCTCTTACTGCACTGCAAGGAACACAAGTGGTGTTTCTTTGAATAAAGCACCCTAATACAGCCTTTAGAACAGAGTGCCCCAAACTTCAATGCCCAGTCACTGCCACTCAGTGTACCAGAATAGCGATTTCACTGCCTGATAATCCCCTATGGATTCTGTCTAGAAATCGTCCCTCTCCTATCCCTGCAATTCAGATTATCTATCCCTGATCTCCTCATTTCTTTTCTTTAGCAATGTTTTTCTATCACTTGCCCTATCTCTCCTGACGTCTGTCTCTGGTCTAAAATCAATTGCAAATGGTGGATTCCAGCGCTGCAGAACTATTTATAGGGCTGTGACATCACAGGACCTGGCTGGCTGCTAATTGGCCACATGTCTGCATGTGATCGCATTCTTTGTCCCAGAAATCCTTCCCACATGTCATATAGCAGGCAAGTGTTGTGGGGCGCCAACCTATTTTCCCAGACATGGATGGAAATTGCTTATGGTAGAATGAAAATAGTATATGGTGGAATGAAAAATAATGATATTGAAGGTGATGATACTGTAAATGAAGTGAAATAAAAACAAAGGACTATGTCCAATGGAACCAATGTGTTGAAGATAAGAGAAGGATGTATAACTTCACCAGGGAGGGGGGTGGCGGGATAAAGCACATAACACCCGTCCCCTATCCCTCCCTCGCCAAGGTCACCTAGAGAGTAGTAGATACACCACGTCCCTTGAGATGGATGACCAGAGAACTTCTGTAGTGGTAGGTATCCTTTATTTGGTAAAGCTCAACGCATTTCAGGGAATTAGTAAGAATCCCCTTCATCAGGAGCACAATAAAATAAAATAAAATGAAATGCCATGTGCTTGCGGCCATTTTAGGAAAAAAAAAAAAGATTTGTTACCACGAATCGCCATGAAATTCGCTTTCGCGGCGAATCAAATTTTCCATGAAATTCGTAACGAATTTCACTTCGTCAGCTTCAATTCGCTGTATTAGATGGTAAGTGGTCCTCTATTGACCGTGGTGCCAGTTTGCTTTATGGACTGGGTTGCTGATGGTGATCAGGTCTGCCATAGCAGGATGTGGCATGGTTGATGTCTAATTAATTAGACACCTTCTTAGTCCGCAGTTCTGGCATGGTCAGATGGATCAATAGATTGCGACTAGTAGGTTGATGCAGCCCTATATTGACCAGAGTACCTGATCATGGTGTTGATCGGGCTGCTGTCAGCAGTCCGTTTCGGCACTGCGCTGCACAATTGGGAGAGTTTCCATAGTGATGGGGACGCTCCTTAGGTTGCGAGTGTCAGGTTTGGCCGGGTGGGCGTGCTCTTCTAGTGTCATGTGATCGGGAGGGTGTCACGTGGTTTAGCTACTTGTGGAGCGCTGAATGACCAGTATTGTAGAGGAGGGAGATATGAGCTGCTATGTGTAGTTACTCCTATGAGACGCTGTTACCATGTGCTTGGTATGGATGATAGATCGGCTGCTGTCCCCCATGATGTCATATTAGAGGCACTACTTTAGGTTGGTTGATATTATTAACAATCACTGGTTAAGAATGTTTTGATAGGATTGTGTCAATTGGGAGGTGGTGCAAGGTATATTCTATACATGTGATTGGTTAATAGATTTGGAGGTGGTGCAATATGTACTATACATGTTTTTATGTTCACATCATATTTATGCTTGAGAAAGACTACTACGTGGTTGAAACGTTGCACTTTATTGGCGAATTTTACACATGTTCGATATGGACTCTCGGTAAATAAATGAGATTCTTTGGATATACTGCAGTCAACTCTGTTGTGGATACTGTTCTGATGAAGAAAAATAATACTTTCTTTGCCACTCTTTCACCACTAATACTTCCTGGGTCCCCTGCTAGTCTGTAATTCCTGGTTCTTCTTGACACAGAAATGTGACCACTCAGGCAATAACTAGCTGAGGTGGGTCACTACTACACTTGACCAGTCTATAATATGACAGGGGTATTTTTACAATTGTGCACACATAAACTGTTAGCACCCTTTCTGGTGAAAAGTGGTACTATGAGTGACAAAATAGTTTAGAATGAAATATGAAAGTAGACACATTTTACCATCTCCTTCCTTCCTATATTCCTACTTTATTTAGAACATGTACATTCTACAATATAGTACTTTTACCAAAATACTCGATATACAATTATAGCACTAGAGATGGAGATCTGTGTGGCATACTTAAAAAGTCTTGGTCCAGTAAAGTACCATATTTTTCGGACTACAAGACGCATGGAACTATAAGATGCATATAGGACAACAAGGAGAAAAATCATATCACACCCCCAATCATCATCAGACCCCCATTCTTCATCAGACCTCAGATTAGACCCTCATCAGACCTCCAAGCTCTATCAGCTTCAGATCAGACCCATATCATACCCCCAGCATCCATTAGTACAAGATCAGACCCACATCAGCTTTAGATGAGACCCACATCAGACCCCCCCCAGACCCCATCAGCCACAGGTCAGACCCCCATCAGCCTCAGATCAGAGCCCCATCAGCCTCTGATCAGACCCCCATCAGATCAGATCTCAGATCAAATATTAAAAAAATAATAATAAAGTTACCTCACTTGCCCTGGACAGCACTGCCATTCTGCAGATTCAGGACTCACAGCTCCCTGCTCACCACACTGCACTGCTTCTTCCGGCCCATGCTGCACGGTGACCTGACATTGCACAGTGTCAGGTCATAGTGCATGCCTATGTGCACTGCATCCTAACACTGTATTCAGTCAGGACACAGTGCAGAGCAAGGCCCAGAAGAAGACCACAAAGGATGAGTAGAGCCAGTACAGGGCTTCCCTACCAATTATCGCTTCCATAATGTAAGCCGTCATTAACATTCAGACTATAAGACTCACTGGCGTTTTTTCCTTACTTTTTTTGAAGGGGGGAGTCCATCTTATAGTCCAGAAAATACAGTACTCAATTTTGTTAAAATCTGTGTTGGAAAATTCTGATGCAACCCACAAATCTAATAATAATAGTGCTAATAAAAAGAACAATAAAAGCAAATCCTATGCCAGATTGTCATTTTCATTTAGAGCATGACAATCTCTTACTGAATGTAAAGCATGCTGCTTGCGTGCTATCCGCTGGAAGCAGTTACAGCATGCAGAGCAAATGGCTTGTTCTGTATTTTTCTTGTGATCTTTCAACATGCATGATGTACTCATAGTAACTGTTGCTTGCATTCTCCAACAATATACAACACAAAAAAATCAAGAAAAAACACCAGGGAAGAAAGTTTAAAAGTATAAAATGCAGGTTATTAAATTGAATGGAAGGGAGAAAAAAATGTTTTATTGCCTGAGCTAGAAAATGTACATAGCTTCAGCACAAAACAAAACTTTGAATAGTGTTACAACTACAAATTATGTATATGATAAGGAATTACATTACCGTTATATAAAAGAATGCACAATAGAAGTGTCACTTGAAGCCCCTGGGCCTCAGTGCATCTACAGTATTCACACTGCCATCATGTCTTTCAATTTTAACGGATGATCTAAAGGTGCCCATTTAAAATAGACAGGAAAAATGACACAGGAAGCAGAAATATTTTTCCCATTAAAACAACAGAGATCATGGCAGAACCCACCATAGTTCAATGGACCCCTTTAGGCCATCACTACTTTAATTACAATGTAATGGAAATACATACTCTGGGTTTGTAGGAAAAATATATGCTTTGTATGGTGAGTATGCTTTCTAATTATGGAAAGCAAATATATGCAAATTAGCTTTCCTTCCAAAAAGAAAAGAACAGCTTTTCTGGTGCCAGTGGAAGTAATTAATTTATAGATTGTAAGCTCTTGCGGGAAGGGTCCTCTACCCCTCTGTATCAGTCTGTTAATAGTTTCTTGTTTACTGTGTTTTTTATTTCTGTGTAACCCCAGCTGGATGTACAGCGCCATGGAATTAATGATGCTTTAAAATAAATAATATTATAGATATATATATATATATATATATATATATATATATATATATATATATATTTTTTTTTTTTTTACATAATAATAATAATAATAATAATAATAATAATAATAATAATAATGCAAGTCGTTACAAACATTTCGTGCTGAAACACATGTAGTATTGCCTGGCCTACAATACTCCTCAAGTATACTAGGTGCCCCACAGTGTACCACCCAGACCCCAACAAAGGCCTTTCAGCTAGTTAAAGCAATTTTTCCTGCTCTAATAATGAATAATCACTTAGAAAAATGTATTTGCAGGTGAAATGTTCTTTTCTTTTTAAAGGGAAAGCTATTTTGAATATTGTTCCCAGAAACCCAAAGGTATGCAAATAAGCTTTCCTTTATGATAAAGCACTGACTGAACAATTTGAGATATCTCTTATTATGAAAAACCACCAATACAGCAGTTCGAGGCTACCACCAGGGGAACATCTGATTATGAAAAGGCTCCAATTGAACTGTTTGATTCTACCACCAAAATTTTTCCCAAGATTAAACACAAAATAGTTAATATGTTTTATACCACACTATGCACACTATAAAATGCATTTAAAAGGAAAAACAACATTGAAAATGGTTCCTATAAAAACTACAACTCATCCTGAAAATTTCTCATACAGCTAAACTGAAGAAATATTTTAAAAAATGATGACCACTGGAACACAGACAGAGAAAAAGTTGAATTGAGCGCCAACTATATTTATTTGAAACATAAATTCAAAATCTATAATAAAAAAGTTATATTTTGGGGGGAGAGAGGTTCCAATTTTAATGTGACTGTTGGAGGAAGGGGGGGGGGTCATTTTTTTCCTGATTTTGAGAACCCCTGACAAGCTATATAGACATTATTGCCTCCTACTATTCACTTCTTCTGCAATCACTGTAATAAAACAACACAAGAACAATACAAATCATAGGCCATCAATGTAATTATGAACAAATTGAGAGATGCACTTTTGGTGTCAATTGTATACCATAGAAAAAGTATAATGATAAGTCTCTCATTTTTGACACCCCTCTGTGAGGCAGAATGGAGAGGTACACTATGAATGGAAGCCCTATTATACTGCATTTTCATTACAGTTTCCCATTGTATTTTATGAGATGTTGAATATTCAAATTGATGATTCTGCTAAATCGGTAAAAGAATTGGCTCATCTCTAGTAGTAACATTTTAGTGAAGGATTATTATAAGCACAGAGTAAACTCAGTATATAAGTAACAGAAAAATACAAAGCATTGGCCAAAAGACTTAATACTGGTTATCATTGCCAATAAACTTTCTCACTAGCAAATGCAGGAAATATTTTTTTAAAGCTTTGTTAAAATTAGATGACATCCTGTCAAGGCTTAGTTTTCATTTTCTATTACACATGGAAATCAATATTAGTGGCATTCAGTGACACAAACCAGTGTATTGTAGTTACAATCTGCATTAGTACTGGGTGCCAACCTGTTAAGCACCATCACAGGCTATTAATCTAAGTATCAAATACATAACCTATAGACAGTAATTAAACAGCGGGTTGAAAAGCCATGATGTAAAGATCTACATTGATATAAAGCAGAAATAATAGACTGGTAGGAGTAACTGGATCATTAAATGGGACTGATAGCATTAGCTGTACAGGTAGTTAGACAAAACATAATGACCAGTCATTAGGCTGATGGTCAAAAAGTCAACAAATGAAATTAAATTCCTTACATTGAATGAGAAAGCAATGAGCCAAAATCTACTTCCTATAACCAGTGAAGTAATTGTCCATCTGGTAAAGAAGGGGTCAATGGATAAGCTTCTCAGTCATTCTGGTTTTGGAATGGTGGATGAGAATGGAACACTAATTATTTAATGAGCCACACATAGTGTGTCTCTGTATATCCATCCAGTATGCAGAACAAGCAAATTAGCTGTTGACATTGTGAGGATACCAACACTGTGAATACAGACTTAGCATGACCAACAAGAGGGGCAGAAACATTCCTGATTTTTGCTATAGGTAGATAGATAGTTTTGTCAATTTGTAATCCTAGGGCACTATGGATTAATGCCCATTGAGTTAAAAGAGGTTACCAAAGAAATTGGGCAGCCCTACTTTACTTATGTAATAACATAAACTTCTTATGGTCACAGTTAGTTCTGTTTGAGGAAAGAAGACGCAAACTGTTATGGTAGTGCAAGTGGAACCACTTTCTCACCCAATATTTTTCATTTAGGCTAATCCTAATGGCGTTATCCTGGCAGTCCCTTGGTATTCACCCTTTAAACCCTATAAGGGCTCTTTCACATGTCCATGGTTGGAGTCACGCTTCAGGATTGTGCACTATGGACTACAGAAGCGCACATCATTATCATGATTGACAATGCTGTGTGCCTATGCCTGACCTTTCTGCCTCTGTGTGCATGACAACTGACCCACGAGGGTCAGAGACATCGGTGCAGAACACCAAGGGGTCAGGCAGAATTGTATTCAGAAAAAGACCAAGATCAGAACTGGCAATGTAGGATTAACACAAGTTAAGGGGCCGTTCAGATGGCCGTGATATTGCGGTCTGCAATACCACGGATGCCGAACAGTGTGTGTATTCTGCAATTTGCAGAACACACATCGCCAGCACCCCATAGAAGATGCCTATTCTTGTCTGCTGTTGCGGAGTCAGCAAGAGTGCATGTACACACACTATGGGCCAGGAAGGAGGGGCTGAGCTGGCAAGCAGGGCCCAGCTCAGCTCCTCAGTCTCAGTCTCCAAGGGTCAAGGTGTCCTTGACAAGTGTCGGACTGGCCCACCAGAGGACCGGAGGATCCTCCGGTAGGCCCCAAGCCACCCAGCCACTTAAAAAAAGCATACCTACCTGTCCTGCCGCGCTGCCGCTGTCCTTGGCTCCCACGCTCCACTGTCTTCCCTTCCGGCGCGCACTATGACCTGGCGCAGCGTCAGGTCATAGTGCGCGCCGGCAGGGAAGACAGTGGAGCGCGGAACCTGATGGCAGCGGCAGCGCGGCAGGACAGGTAAGTATGCTTTTTTTAAGTGGCTGGGTGGGCTGATCTGAGGTCTGAGGGGGGGGAGGAGAGACCCTGATCTGAGGTCTGATGGGGCACAAGACGCTGACCTGAGGTCTGATGGGGGCACAAGACGCTGACCTAAGGTCTGATGGGGCACGAGACGCCGACCTGAGGTCTGATGGGGGCACGAGACGCCGACCTGAGGTCTGATGGGGGCACGAGACGCCGACCTGAGGTCTGATGGGGGCACGAGACATCGACCTGAGGTCTGGTGGGGCACGAGACGCCGACCTGAGGTCTGATGGGGGCACGAGACGCCGACCTGAGGTCTGATGGGGGCACGAGACGCCGACCTGAGGTCTGATGGGGGCACGAGACACCGATCCCTGTACTGTGACATCACTGTGTTTATTATCCCTGTACGGTGACATCACTGTGTTTATTATCTCTGTACTGTGACATCACTGTGTTTATTATCCCTGTACAGTGACATAACTGTGTTTATTATCTCTGTACTGTGACATCACTGTGTTTATTATCTCTGTACTGTGACATCACAGTGTTTATTATCCCTGTACAGTGACATCGCTGTGTGTATTATCCCAGTGCAGGAAGAGGTAAGTGGTCTGTGTTTGTGTGTTTGTTTTCTATTTTTCAGGGTCGTGAATGCAGAGGACTACGTCGGATTCGGTGGACTACGTCGGACCAGCTTTTTTTTTTTTTTTTTTTTTTTTAATAAAATGGTCAAACAGGGCTCTGGGGGAGTGTTTATTTCAATAAAATGTTTTATACTTGTGTGTGTGTATTTTTTATTTTTTTTACAATACTACAGTTTTAGTAATTACGGCTATCTACAGACGGCCCTGATTACTAATACTGGGCTTAGTGCTTGCCGGTATGGCAGGCCAGCACTAACCCCAACATCTATTACCTCGGCACCCCACCGCCACCAGGGGTGCCGGGAAGAGCCGGGTACCCGCAGGACCGGACCTTCTAAATTGAGGGTCTGGCTCTGGGGCGGCTGTAGGCTGGTACCATTAGGCTGGGAAGGGCCAATAACCGTGTCTCTTCCCACCCTGGTAGTGCCAGGCTGCCACTGCTGGTTGTATCTGGCTGGCGAAGGAAAAAAGGGGGGACCCCACGCCATTTTTTTACAAAAATAATTAAATAATTAAAAAAAAATGGCGTGGGGTTCCCCCCTTTTTTCCTTCGCCAGCCAGATACAACCAGCAGCGGCAGCCTGGCACTATCAGGGTGGGAAGGGACACGGTTATTGGCACACAAGTATAAAACATTTTATTGAAATAAACACTCCCCCAGACCCCTGTTTGACCATTTTATTAAAAAAAAAAAAAAAGCTGGTCTGACGTAGTCCACCGAATCTGACGTAGTCCTCTGCATTCACGACCCTGAAAAATAGAAAACACACACACAAACACAGACCACTTACCTCTTCCTGCACTGGGATAATACAGCGATGTCACTGTACAGACATAATAAACACAGCAATGTCACTGTACAGACATAATAAACACAGCGATGTCACTGTACAGGGATAATAAACACAGCGATGTCACCATACAGGGATAATAAACACAGTGATGTCACCGTACAGGGATAATAAACACAGTGATGTCACAGTACTGGGATAATAAACAGTGATGTCACCGTACAGGGATAATAAACACAGTGATGTCACAGTACAGAGATAATAAACACAGTGATGTCACAGTACAGAGATAATAAACACAGTGATGTCACAGTACAGAGATAATAAACACAGTGATATCACAGTACAGGGATAATAAACACAGTGATGTCACAGTACTGGGATAATACACACAGTGATGTCACAGTACAGGGATAATTAACACAATGATGTCACTGTACAGGGATAATAAACACAGTGATGCCACTGTACAGGGATAATAAACACAGTGATGTCACAGTACAGAGATAATAAACACAGTGATGTCACAGTACAGGGATAATAAACACAGTGATGTCACTGTACAGGGATAATAAACACAGTGATTTCACAGTACAGGGATAATAAACACAGTGATGTCACAGTACAGAGATAATAAACACAGTGATGTCACAGTACCGAGATAATAAACACAGTGATGTCACAGTACAGGGATAATAAACACAGTGATGTCACAGTACTGGGATAATACACACAGTAATGTCACTGTACAGGGATAATAAACACAGTGATGTCACAGTACAGAGATAATAAACACAGTGATGTCACTGTACAGGGATAATAAACACAGTGATGTCACTGTACAGGGATAACAAACACAGATATTTCTTTATGGTGGGCCCCAAGAATTATTTTCTCTGGTGGGCCCTAGGTATTCCAGACCGACCCTGTCCTTGACTCTTAGAGAAGATGAAGAGAGCGGGAAGTGAGTGTGGGCTGCCAACATCTGGGACAAGTGAGCAGAGCAGCACAGTCCCTGCTGAAACACAAACCATGTTTTCTAATTTCATAAAACCCCTGTATGATGTCCTACAAACTACTAATCAATTTTCACTTAATTGGTATCAATTATTCCTGTGTTGCTATAAAGCTGACCATACTTATAAGATAAAGTCAACAATATTAATTAATACTGTCACAAGTGTCTCACAGCAGATTATTCACTTCTTCCAACTGAACTTAACATGCAAGCTTGGCAAAGATGAGTCTGAATGAGTCTGACTGTCCCTGCAGGCGCCTTTCTACTGCTGAAATCACATACACTGGGCACACGAGCAGCAGAATTGGGCCAGGAAGCAGTGAAAGGAGTGCCTGGACATATAAATCATGGTTTCTTTTATATAATGTAGATGTGCATTGCTTACCTGGGGAAGATATGACACAAAGATGCACTATAGGAAGAAGACAAGCCAACAGATTTCTAGAGAAACATTGGGTCTTGATGTGTACAGGTATGTGGATAATATGTTATTGCAGAGCACACCCCATTATGGCAAGAATATTTCTTAATGGCAGTGGCCTGTTTTTTAAGGATAATATACCCTGCCAAGGTACAAAATTGTTCTGGAATGGTTTTGAGAAACATGACAGAGTTCAAGCTATTCAGATCTTAATTAGAGATGAGCGAGCACTAAAATGCTCGGGTGCTCGTTATTCGAGACAAATTTTTCCCGATGCTCGGGTGCTCGTTTCGAATAACGAACCCCATTGAAGTCAATGGGAGACTCAAGCATTTTTTGCAGGGGACCAAAGCTCTGCACAGGGAAGGTTGCGTGAAAACCTGGAAACCTCAGAAAATGATGGAAACACCACGGAAATGGACAGGAAACAGCAGGGGCAGCATGCATGGATGCCTCTGAGGCTGCCTAATCGTACCATTATGCCAAATTCTGGGCAACATCCTGGTGGTGACCCTCAAGACAATTGTGCTGACCCAGACCAAGATGGGCAAGGCACATGCCCATCACATGTTAGTAAAGCACCCAACTAGGTGCAACGAAGGTCCATCACCGCCTGCGGGTGACACCACTGCCCATGCTGGCACTGCTGTCCTATCCCCCGCCCCACGACGCAGGCATAAGCCTGACACAGCATGGTGACAGCTTGGTGACCAAGTTAGATTGAGGTAGCAGGTGAACCACCCAAAAATTTACCCTGACACAGCATGGCGGTGAACCCAGAGTGACCAAGTGAGACTGAGGTAGCAGGTGAAGCACTTAAAATTTTACCCTGACACGGAATGGCGGTGAACGTCAGATGCCGCCTGCATGAGATTAGGGATAGAGCTGCTGTCTGTCAGGGAGAGTGTTAGGGCCTCAATTTAGATGTTGGTTAGGCAGGAATCACCCACAAAGAACCCAACAGCCCTTCTAAGGGCTACAAGCACCTTTTTTTTGTCCTCCTCTCGGCTGCTGGCTGGGACTTGTAGTGCAGCTACCGCCATCTTGGCTGCACTCTGTGCACAGCGACTGGTGGCAGAAGGGACAGCACGTGGTCCACACAGACCCAAAAGAAATTGCCCAAAGTCCTCTCAGTACTCATTTTTGCTGCTGCTGTACCTTGGCTTGCTGAGATCTGTAGTGCAGTCTAGGGAATATGTTTTTTCTCTCAGTTATATATATTACAGTCCAGTGAACAATTATGTCGTGTGCTGTACAGTAGCGTCAGTCTAGGGTATACATTTTTTATCTCAGTTATATATCCTACAGTGCAGTACAAATTCTGTCATGTGCTGCACAGTAGCCGGAGTCTAGAAAATATAAATTTTTTTCTCTCATTCATATATCCTACAGTGCAGTGAAAAATTGTGTGGTGTGCGTTACACTAGCGGCAGTCTAGAGAGTACGTTTTTTTCTCTCAGATACATTTAATACAGTCCAGTGAAAAATTCTGTGGTGTGTGGTACACTATCCGCAGTCTAGAGAATACGTTTTTGGCCTCATATATTAATTCGACAGTTTAGTGATTACACAAAATGTTGAACCCAAGGGCTAAGAGTCAAGGACGTCAGCGTCCAAGTGATGTAGGGGGACAGAGGCCGTGGTCCTGGGCAGGGTGACACAGTACCTACTGATGAGGGAGCAGTGGAACGCCTCAGAGTTTTGCTTCCTAGCTTCATCTCGCAACTTACAAGGCCACGTGGTACACCACTATTAACACCACAACAGTGCGAACAGGTGATGATGTGGATAGCGGATAATGTGTCCAGTAATTTATCCACCACCCAGTCTTCCACACAGTCCACCCTCTTTAGCCAAGGGAGTAGACCTCTGGCTCCTCCAGCTCAACCTCCTTCCCCCCAGCCTGCCCCCCCCCCCATGGAAAATATGGATTCAGATCCGGCATACTCACAGGAAGTCTTTTCAGGACCCTACCCAGAGACACACACCACTGCACAACAGCAACCTGAGCAGTTGTTCTGTCCCGATGCCCAAAATTTTGAACTTTCACAGTCTGTGGGTGATCAGAGTGTGGACTTAGTGCAAGTAGTGCATCAAGAGGTGTCGGATGATGAAGAGACACGGTTGTCAAACATTGACGTTGTTGTCAGGGCAGTAAGTCCCAGGGGGGAGCAGAGTGAGGAATCGGAGGAAGAGCAGGTGGATGATGAGGTGACTGACCCGAGCTGGGTTGGTAAGCCTAGTCAAGACAGTGCTTCTGAGGGGGAGGCAAGTGCAGCACCAGAACAGGTTGGAAGAGGCAGTGGGGTGGCCAGAGGGAGAAGCAGGGCCAGAGCAAGTAGATCAGCAACTGTTTCACGGAGTGAAGCTCCCGTGCCGAGGCCTAGATGTTCGCAAGTTTGGAGGTTCTTTAAAGAAAGTGAGGATGACCGACGGACCGTGGTGTGCAACTTGTGCCACACCAGGATCAGCAGGGGAGGCACCACTACTGTAACGGGGAGCGCCGCCGGTCTCCCAGGAGTGCGCCGGAGTGAGGACGCAGGATGCGTCCTCGTCTCCATGACGACACTCACAGGAGAGGGTCCGGGCACGCGCACTGATACAGCGCGTCCGGCGTCCTCCCCGCCCCCTAGTAAACGAGCAGGCGGGGACATCTGAGCGCTGGTCTGGGCAACCAGCGCTCAGAACAT